>JAODUK010019897.1:0-50405 GCA_027564635.1 Typhlichthys eigenmanni
CCCCCCCCCCCCCCCCCCCCCCCCCCCCCCCCCCCCCCCCCCCCACGGAAAGACACAGGACGACAAACTAAACTCATACCGGCAACTTAAGATCCAAGCAGTCAGGACTGTTTGCGGGCTTGTGCACATGAATAACTACATAGCACAGATTTAGTCAGACCAACATACCGGTACAAAAAAATTTGAGGTAACACCGATACTGTACTCAGCTAGACTCATGTATCTATCCACCACTTAATCCACCATTCAATAACTGTCCAAAACAATCCTGATACATTGGCAAATGTTCAATCCAGTCAAATATTTAGTCACATTATTAGATTAAGAAATTCTGTCTGCACTGACTGCTGTTGCACTAATTTCATATTAACCTGCAAAGCAGACAGCCTTTAATTCTGGTGTGCATGTTAGCGGGGCTTGTTGGGACATGAAAATTACCACTGCAGTCTGAGATTGACAAATAAATTGAACGAATAGGAGCTGTGCTAAATCTTCAATAGCCAATGGCAGTCCATGTTGAAGCTACACCCCATCTCTCTTCTTTCAGACCACATAGTTGCACTGGTCAAGAACGTGTCAGTGTGTAGGTTTAACCAATATAAAATAAAAAAATCAAACACACTGTTGTTTTTTTTTAATGGATAAAATACTGATACGCATGCATAAAGCTAAAAGTACAATATTCGAATCCCAAAATTATGACTTTAATACCTACACATCAAACGAATACCCGAATAGTTTAATATTCTGATCCAGCCCTAAACAGCACACACGCACCCATCACACCCACAATACAAAGCTTCTTATCCCACCTGAACACCTACACATGAGATGTGCCTGCTGACATCTTTCATTAGGGGGCGCTACAACACATTCAAGTCTACCTTTAAACTACATCGTATGAGAGGCACGACTTGACTACGAGTATTAAAAGACATTTCCCAAGCGAGGCATTAATACGCCTATCCACTCTTGCATTCTCCCCCCCCCCCCCCCACAACCCTTGTCTACTTAACAGCATTCCAGTAAATTTGCTCTACAGTGACATAATTAGTGGGGAGGGAATATGTACCATTATAATTGCACACATTTCTTCTCCCAACTGGTATGTTCCTGTTGTGATGCTTCACTAATTGTCTTTAGCTCCTGGGCTGGGTAGATATTCTAGTACTCTGATTCGGTCCTAATTTGTTATTCATTCATATCTGAGAGACTTTTCTTTCTTCCCTCTCTCTCTCTTGCAAGTATTTTCACTAGTTGACTCACTAGTTGACTCACTAGTTGACTCACTAGTTGACTTACTACAGTACTGCTAAAACAAACTGGTGATTTATTTTACGTCATGGAGTCAGGACGATAGGCCTACTGGACTTTTGTTAAAGCAACCATTCTGTAGAATCCTCATTGCTTGCGGACTGCAAGGAGATATTAGCTGAATTTGACATACTGTATATTGCAATAGATTTGGCACCTGAAATAAAGAAGTTAAAGAGTCCATTTCAATATCGATAATAACAAATATAGTCCAGATTGTATTCCATTTCATCACCACTGCTATGTATATTAATATACATATATTATCTTTGCATGTTCAAAGGATAAATCGAAATACAAAAGCATCTGCTTGGGGTTAAGTCACTTCTAGAACGTGTTTCTACATTGATGCTTATCAATCGCCACAGGAAAATTTGGTTGAGAGTTTTGGTTTAGCATTTGACGGCTGGTTGTAAAAGCACAGTTAGGAGCATAACAAACATTCTGTAGTGAACCCAACAGCGGGAGATGTCTGACATATCAAACAACAGTCAAGTGTTGAAAGGAAATAGCACAGTGCACCAAAGGAGAGAAAATAACTGAGAGATAAATCTATTGTTTAAAACAAAACTACTTGACATCTTGAAATAATGAATATGTATGTTTTACTAAACGTGTGTTTGTGTGTGTGCGTGCGTGTGTGTATTTGTGTTCCCCAGTCAGGGCTTTATCCTGGCTCAGGGTTGATGGAGCGCCTCCAGTATGGCAGTCTGCTGGCTGAACTGGGCCACCACCAAGAGCATGAAGCCATCCTGCACAGGTGTTTCTCTCAGCTCGCCACTGCCCCCTACCTACAGGAGGTCAGCCCACAGCAAACCACACTGGTATGCACCGTATTGGGAATGTCCACCTGTGTGTGTGTCAATATCTATAGTTTAAATGATTGATGTTGATACATGATTTCCTAACTGATACTTTACTGGTTTACTGGTGTACAGGCCATCGCTAGGTTCCTCTGTGAGTGACAACCCTGCTTTACATAAATATGCTATTTTATTGATATATTAATATGGCAATAAATAATGATTGTTTACTTATTTACTCAAGTTCTCAATAAGCATATTTATAGCGTTCCTAGCCATTACGTAATAGAAGCATATCTCTGTGCAAAACCCTGTTAGCATGTCTGTTAATGACGCGTCCATCTAATAGTCAAATTCTTGTTTCCCGGTGGCCAAGGTTTTCCCAGAAGCATGTTAAGGCTCTCGCTCGGGGAGTTATCTTTTAATGGCATTAACTGAGCACTGTGAGGGAAAATGAATAATTGTAGTCAATTTACAGGTCTGGTCTCATTAATGACTGTCGAAGAGTTCCGAGAGTCTGACAGAGGAGCTACATTTTATCTACAGGATACACAAGAATATGTTGTCCAAACGTATATTCTCTTCCAAATATAAATGTCTAAATTCATAAAGTGGCTGCTTTCTCAGATTTGGTGCATGTTTTCTCATTGTATCAATTGCAGAAAGCAGGCAATGCACCTCTACAGCAATTGTCTTGATGTGCAAATAAACGCATATGGGTGTCAGTTAGGCTCAGACCAAACTCATCAAAACTGTCACAATCTCTCAAAAGATTATCTATTCATGAAGACATGTCATGTCAAAACAAACATGGGTTACAAAAGGAAACGTTTGGCATGCATTTAGAGATTGTGTGGTGTACATGTACCCCGTTTATTCCAATCAGTCTCAACAGTGGTCCTCAGACCTCTATTTGTTTTTGGTCAGATTATCACTACAGTATGTGAAAAGATAGGAAAATAAGGTAGGCTACAGGTCAAAATGTATTCTTACACGTGTTGGTGTGGCCATTCACTAAACTCTCTAAAAGATCCCTCTCATCTCTATAGCGGAATTATCAGTGCTACTGTCAACTGATTCTCCCCAAAACCCCGTTTGTGCAGCTAGTACTAATACAAATAATCTCCCATGGATTTTGAGAAGATCCCAAGATAAACCACACCGGTGTTAAGACATGAAGAGCATTGCTTACAACTAATCTATAAGTAAAATAGAGTATAGGCAGCCCACCTGACATTTTATGGAGTTCACAAGGCTTTGGAAATTAATGTCTTACAAATGGATTCTTAATAAGCTTTATGCAGGTGGTTTTATGCAGACACACGCTTGGTGCAAAATGCACAACTCAATCACACACAGATGGTTATAGGTGTGCGTTTCTGTGCACGTGTGGTTTCACAGTGTTACGGGGATCTGACGATTGTCAATCATCTGTGTGCGTGCGTATGTATGTGTATGTGCGCGCGTGTGTATGTGTGTGCACGTGCGTACATGGTCACTACACAGGCCTCAACTGTGTGTCTGGTCCTTCACAGCTGCAGGCTCTGCTGACGGACATCACGCGGGAACTGGGAGGAGAGCGGAACAAAGCTGCGCGTGTCTGGAGTCAAAGGCTACAGGTAGAGCACCAGAGACCTGAAGGTCATCATGTAGTGTGCCTACTTTTACGGTGTGGGAACGCGGCGTGAGGCCTTTCCTGGTAACCGTCGCCATAGTGTACAGCAGGGGTTCTCAAACTTTTTAGCTCACAACCCCCAAAACAGTGCCAGATACTCACGACCCCCGCTATCCCCAAAGGTGGTAGAGGAATAACAGCCATAATAGCAGAATACATCAAAGTCATTTATAAATTGTACTACAAGTACTACTAATACTACAGTACCACCACCAATTATGGCTAAACTATGCAACTGTTCTTGTTTTAAAAACATAATTTCATTTCTGAAAATCTTCTCGTGACCCCCTCCTCTGTGTCTCGCGATCCCCGCGGAGTGGTCTGGTCCCGACCCCAAGTTTGAGAACAACTGGTGTATAGGAAAGCGATGCCGCCTGTCCTGTTAACCTTGCTTACGGTGTGCAGTCATGGTGATGGGAAAGCGTCATCAATGCCATTAGGATGCAAACAAATTGATTGAAATGCATTTCTAAAGGGAGCAGAAGTGGTGAGCTTTCCGTCTCTGAAGTGGGTGTGTCACGCTGCATCACTAATGACATTCTGCATTGACTTGCATGGAGTGCAGTTGCGTATTCTGAACAAAAGGGGATCTTCTATGCAACTCTATGGGATCAGCAACCCCCTGACCCGTGCAAAATTTGCCGTATATACACGTTTGCAAAGTTGCCGTACGTGCAGGCTTTAAAAGGAAGGGGTTCTGAGAGAAATAGAATCCCGGGAATAAAGAGTAGTTTCTCTTGAGCCCCACTATTGAGGGAAATAGGTGAAAGAGATACAGGTACCGGTAATTCAGTTAGAACATCAGTGGTTCAGCAAAATGTAAATGTTGAACAAAAAAAAAAAGTTAATTTTCAGTTCAAATCTGGTGAAAGAATAAAAACATCTTAATACTTATCACTGAAAATTCCTGAAAGTTGAAGCAAAGAATGTGGAAAAAAAAAAACTGGTTTCCAGACCTTAGTATGCAAGTCAGTCCCCACGACACCTCTCGTCCAAATCGGTTTCATATGGAGCCTACACTGTACTGTATATACCAGCAGCGGGCCATTTCTTTGGGCCTTTAAAACACTGGTAATATTCAGTAGCCTACATATTCAAAAGAAATGTCCAACCACTGAACCAGACAAGGAACAACAATGTAGAAGCAGGGGGTTAAAGGAATGGCATTCTTCCCATGAGCTTCCACGTGTCACCATATTCAGTATATATTTTGGTGAAAAGGCCTGTGTGTGTGTGTGTGTGTGTGCGCGAGAGCTTAATGGTGCATTTTCAAACTGGCACTGAGTGTCAGATCGTACTCCGGCTCCCAAGTAGACTGTTCATTAATGCGGAGTACTGACCGAATCATTTATTCACAGTGTCACCTTCTGCGGGTGTTGTAAACACACTACGAGGAGCAGCCTAGCCTTCCAATGTTTACAACTCAGCCAAAGGGGCTATTGTGTATTTGGCAGGCTAGCAAACCAGCTACTACTGAACAACTATACAACTCAGGCAGCTATTGTGTATTTGGTAAGCTAGCAATAAACCAGCTACTACTTAACAACTATGTACAGTAAGGAGTGTTCATGAGTGTTACGTGTGAAAACACCATTTTGTTGTAGGAGACAGGGGGTCACAATACCGTTCTTATCCTTTTATTATCCTAACCTGAAAGTCCAGTCAATCAGTCCCGATCGCCTACTAACGTCAATGTCATACTGTATGGTGCTCCTTCAGAAGCTTTGCCCCACAATGAAATGCATTGCAAAGACTATAGGGCATTGTTGTTATAAACAGTGTTTGCCACTTTGGGTTTCCATTTACAGAGCTAGGGCTGTGTAGAAGTACCAGATTATTTTTGCAACTTGCACAGAGAACTGTAAGATAAGGGAATGCCGAGGAGATATTTGGTGAAGTTGAGAAAAAGTGTATTAGCTTACAATTAGATTCCAATCGCAGACTATACTTAAACTCAACCTTTTAACCAGGCCCTTGTATAACCCTTAAAACTCCTGGTCGTCCAGTGAGATAAAAGTTTGTATATTGTTCTTTAATCAAAAGGACTCATGGGACACCTAGTGAATACAATTGACTACCCAAAGTGTTGATTAGAAGACCTTATAAGAAGACTTAAATAGAAACCAGCGGGACATTGACACAGCATATCATCCTTCCATTATTCTGCACGTCATTCCGATAAAGCTAGTGCAAACTGAAAACGAGACAGGCGGACAAGGCTATGGCTGTGCCAAGACAGGGGGTGATGGGAAAGAGTTTTTATTAATTTTTTTTTATTTGGGATTTAGCACACTTAAGTGATTTAGAAGGAGAGTGGCGCGGAAGAGGAATAAGGTGGAGTTGGGTTGATGGGCTTTTAAGGCAGTGCAGCGTGCTATAAGCTAAGATATTGGAGTGTGTGTGTGTGTGTGTGTGGGGGGGGTTAGTTCTCAGAAGGAGATACTTCTCTGAAGGGTTTCTCAGAACATAAAGAAAAGAGCTGAATAGAAAAATAGACCAAGAATAGAGCAATACAGCCCATTTGGTTCTCTACCAGGATAACATGACATAGCTGTATACGGTACATTAGTACCAGGAGGGGATTGAAATGGGGGGGGGGGGGGGGGTTCCTTTTGTGCACGTCTGTTAGAGAGAGGTCAATCATGAGTAGGGGCAAGTGTGTATGGAGAATATGTTTTTTCTTTTATATGAATGAAATCTGCCCCAAAACAACGCAGCACCTTTGAATTGAAGCCATGGAAGGCAGGCATTAATAAGATACTGTGTTGTAACAGCACTTGTGTTTTGTTGTTTTAAATATCTACCCTCTTCAATACAAAACATACGTTGCATGCAGGAAAGACACCTGCAAAACTATCAATCCGCACTTTATCGTGAGAAAATACCGAGGCTACTGAGGTCGAAAGACATGGCCAGTGGCATTTAAGGCCAGTAGCCAATGTTGCGTACGTAACAGCATTTGCACAAAATAATAAAACGGTTATTTCGCGCATGTATTGTGTTCACTGTTTACAGTATCCTGCTGTTTGTTCTGTAGGCCAGTGGGCTACTGTACAGTATAATATTGCCATGTTCTATGCATAGACTGTATGTATGTATGTATGTATCAAACACTCAGTGACATCACCCATAGCTTTTCTCAAGAATGTATTTGAACACCACACAAGGGTTGGCACTCTGTGTGGATCAGACTACTTGCTAAAACAGATACAGCATTTTGTAAATCGTGTAGCTACAGGAAAATATGAAGGTTTTCATATCTTTCAATTCAGAAGTACATATCGCCATCTTACAGCACAGCTCTTAATACAGTGTATATGATACTCCATTTTCTCCAGCTGACCGACACAGTACCCGGCACCTCGCTAAAATTCCCCACTGTAAAAGTAAAAATAAATGCACTCCAGTTCACCGCCTCCTTTTCCCATCTCTAGCTCTCTCATCTTTTTTTTTTACTCCTCCTCCAAGATCCGACCAAAACAGTGAAGCGGCATCAACTGTTTTCCGCTCCATAAAATATCTATAAGTTAATTTTTTGGACTGTGTCGCCCGACTCTGCTGCAGTGCTGATGATGGGTGTTTTTTGTCTCCATTTCCAGACAGTCCACAGCACCTAATATACATATTACACACTACATCTCCCACCTACAGTATTTGTTTACAAGCCACACAACTGTATTTTGAAGCAAATTAGTGCAAAGCTGACATCAAGTTTACTGAATGGTCTTAAACAGGAAATCCGGGACCCCTAGGGGCTCCTCAGAGGTACTGCAGGGGGTCCTCCAAATTATTTGATCCCAAACTTATTTTCTAGCATTTAACATAAATACAACCTGTGCTATAAATATATGAATATGTGCCTAAACCTTATTGTTGGCCCGGCAACTAAATATTTGATATGATATGTGATAGAAACGCAGCACAGCGACCCCTTATCAGCCAAGGGGTCCTTGGCCCGAAAAACACGGGAGACCTCTGTCCTACTGTAAGTGATTTATTTCAACATGTCACCAAATAAATCCCATCTGTAGCAGCAGTTTAAGCATATACAGCTAGGTTAAAGGAAGCACAACTCAATATAATAATTCATACGGATTATTCACTTGAAGTCAGGGAATATTTACTAGCCTAATTTTCCCCAATCAATTTCTCTCTTCAGCAGAGCATCCATCCAGCATTTATTAATTTTTGCTTTCAGTTCACTGTAAAATAGAGCCTGCACAGTCTGGGGATGTATACATGCGTACATGTATTGTAATCTCATAGCCAACATTTTGGAACAGCTTGATGCTTGTATAAACCTTCTGCCCTGCTGATATGGTACCAAATGTGTCATATCTTGTTGGATAAATTAACACCAGCATGTTTATTGATCACTGGAGCCTGTTCTCCCCAAACATGCACTCTGAAAAAGGTCAACAGGCTATTTCAAGCACGTGTGTGTGTGTGCGTCCGTCCAGTCCACGAGAGCCTGTGTGGATGTGTGGGAGAAAGACAGTGTCTGTGTGTGTGCGCCACCCATCCCCCCCCCCCCCTCCAACACCCTGAAAAGGATATATTAACATTTAAAAATAAAATAAATAAATAATAAAGAGAAAATATTTGGGTTTGGAGGGGGCGTATAATGAGTAGCTATAGCTAGCATGCAGGGAATGGCAGTTAGCAAACTGGTGAGTGTGTGGGCCGCATGTATTAATAGGATATTGGACGTTCCACCAAGTGACTAATGTTTAACTGTAAAAACACTTTCCTCCCTACTTAATTATAAACAGGGAGCGCTGTGCGCAGAGATGCTACCTCATCTGTTTGTTCCTGCGAACTGTTAGTCACAGAGGGCACTGTTAGCACCTGCACTCGATACAACCTACTCATCTTTCTCATTAGAAAGATACCGCAGTATATAATTTGCTATACAGTATGTTTGTATGCTCCACAGCCAGTGGCAGTCACCTAGCATAATTGCCTGAGATTAATAATATACAGTACAGCGTTATATCAGACGGTGTAGTTTCAGGTTAGCAGCGGGCACAGTCTAGACAACATGACTTGGATGCTTGGATGCACACATAGTATGAATTGCCACAGCATTTGATGCAGGTCAGCAAGTCTCATCTGCAGACCCTCATATGTCCAATGTGGTCCTAGAAATTATTTCTTTAAGATTAGATATGATTGTGACTTTTGTATTGTAGCATTGCCAAATACCCTTCCGTTACCGTATTTCTCATTGTACAAAGGGAAGATATAAGATTTAAAACAAAAGGTTGTGCTACCTGGCTGGAAAGTGAATATGTTGTTCAGTAATCACCCTGCGATATGATTGGTACAAGCTAGCTAGCTCAATTTCCAATAGTGTACCACGATTCACACCTAAATGCTTAAGGAACAATCCTTCAACCATCTGAAAAATATGCAGAGAAAACTCAAGACTTTAGGTTTTGTCCAGTCTAATGTTCACTACACAAAATAATTGCACCTATACACAGATTCTATAAAATAGTTACATTTTGTGACTCCAAAAAGTTTGAAAACACAGCTACAGTATCAATTTTCTATTCATCATCTATCCAGGATTAATAGTCCGTACACACAATACATTCCCACATATCTTTGCACTACAGTCTACAATCCTGGATCTGTCCTGAGTTGATGTCTTATTCTATCCTAGATTAAGCACCAGCTCACCTATATTAACACCTGCAGTCATCCACAGCCTGTTAAATCACTCAGTTAATACCAGCCATTAATCTGGCTGTTATTTGATGATGCCGTTAGTAAGCTTGGTCACTATCAAATCACACTTTTAATGGCAATATATTCTTGTCTTTTGGTTTATATTAGCAAACATACAGGAATTTACTTCAATCTGTTGACTCTGTACCACTGCCTGTAACCTAGTCACATGTTGTCTAGCAGTAAGCACCATGCTAGACATCCCTCACAGTGCATCTATTCAGCACAAGTGCTGCATGACTTTACGTGCTCCTCTTTCGGGTGTGGATGCTGTAAACCATCATGGCAGCAGCATGTGTACAGATATGTAATGTACCAAATCACACACCCTATTCATACAAATTCATGACAAGTGCTTGTTCCATCCTGCACACGAATGTAAAAATGTATATAAGGCAAGAGTGTGAGAACACACACAAAAAGATGGGAGGCATTTGTATGCGGGATGCGTCTACCCTCGAAAATCCCATAACTTGATGCATTTGTCTCTAACCTCGGTGATTAGGGCTGGCAGATATGATTGACAGCTTGACAGTCGTCATTCATCGCGGACACTTACTGGCCTGAAGGCTTGCGACGGTGAATGGGCAGCTGCCTGAATGTCTCCCTTTGCATGACTTAACCCCAGTCTAGATTCATTTCTCCATTATGCATTCACAAACTGTGCTTTCCTTCATTTTTATGCCTCCACGATGCTCATTTTCCTCTCTTGCTCACTTGTTAAATTCAATGTTATATCAATGACTTGTGTTTGAACAAAGCACAATGTATATGTTGTCGAAGCTGGTTGCAGCTGAAGGACAGCTGCGTGGTAAACAGATTATAATTAAAATCATACAGGTACTGTAATACAGGTATACCCACCTCCAGACAGATGTGGATTTGTGCATGTGTGTGAGAGAGAAAGAGACTAGTGAGCCAATGACGCTGGCAGCAGAGGATAATAAAAAACGAGGAGTTCTGATGGAAAGTCCAAAAAGTTGGAATTAATAAAGGGAGTAGGCTGAATTGGCTGTTTATTCTGCCTTACAAAATAGGCCGTCAATAATGAAGTTCCGTTTTTCCAAATCATATTTCTCTGGTGATGGTTTACAATGTGCATCCGACGATTCTGCAGCTGAGGTCTACTCCACGGGGGAATGCAAGCCTAATGCCATCCGGATTTGCTTTGCATTAGTCTGGGAACTCCAGACTGACATTCAAAGTAGTTTGTCACAGAGAGGGTAATAATAGTTAATAGCACCATCAACTAGTCAGACCAACAAATGTATGACAGTGATTTGTCCAACAGATGTACCACCAGACAATTGTACCAAGCCAACAAGACCCCACATGGAGATGACTTTCTGAACTCAGGCACTTAATTTGGTGTTGGCAACAATTAAAATACACAACTGATTGGCTGGTCAATGGTTTGTTTTCACATACACATACTATATAGCGTAGATTTGGAGTTTGCAAAAAACAGGATTACAAGGCTACGGGAATATTGTATGTACAAATTCCGCTCTACTATCAGAATCATAAACAAAGTGGCAAATACTGCTCACTACAACAGTGCCCTTGGCTTCGCAATGTGTTTCAATGTGTGGGGCGGAGCTTCTGAGGGAGTTTGTTTTGATTTGAGCTACATTAGCAAGATAGTTAGCAGGTATCTGTAAAAATGACCAACCCTGCCTTTAATGCCTCATTTAAAGTTGACATAAGCAATGCTGGAGAAAATTGTTGATATTTGAGCTAAACATCCAAACGAATACACCTTTTGACAAACAGTTTATTGGATTTGAATTGCTTAATACACCTTTAATAAGAAACATTTGTTATCCAAATAATCAAAACAGACAATATATTATTTGAGCTCAAAAAGCATTTATGGCAGTGAGCCAATATTTCACCATTGTCATCAAGTCACTATATGATTACGTCCACACAATATGATTTTGCAAAGACTGAACCATCATACTGTGGCTCTGGGCTGTCAGTCATAATGGCATACTGTATGCATGTACCTGTACAGTGCAAAGTAATGCTACACACACTGGTGCACAACTCTATTGTTTGATTTGTAGTGTTAATCATTGGCTCACGGCAGTGTGGGATTATAAATTACCACAGACAGGACAAAGACTGGATTACAGGCCGTGGTCGCTGGACCTCAAGGACCCAAGTCATGATTTGGTTCTGACATTGAAAATGTACCCGACAGTAAAATTGATTCAAAAGTCATTGGTGTAAACCCAGGTATATCCATCCATCCATCCATATCCGCTTATCCAGAGTAAAGTCGCGGGGGTAGCAGCTCCAGCAGGGGACCCCAAACCTTCCTTTCCCGAGCCACATTAGAAAGATCTGACCGGGGGATCCCGAGGCGTTCCCAGGCCAGTGTGGAGATATAATCTCTACACTTAGTCCTGGGTTTTCCCTGAGGCCTCCTCCCAGCTGGACGTGTCTGGAACATCTCCCAAGGAAGGCACCCATACCACCTCAACTGGCTCCTTTTGACCCTTTCCCAGCTCCACAAAGCATACTCCCAGGCCCCCCTCCAGGATCCTTGAGAGAATAAAGAGCTCTGGTCTGTTGTTCCATGACGGAATTGCTGTACACAGCTTGGATGGTTCCCCGCTTCTACCTCCTGAGGTAGCAGATGGTTTTCCTGAAACACTTTGGTGCTGACCGAAAGTCTTTCTCCATGGCTTATCCGAAGCTCTACCACACCCGCTGCTTTGCTTCTGCTACGGCAGATGCTGCAGCTCTTCGGGCCCGTTGGTGCCTTACAACCGCCTCCAGAGTCTTCCGGGACAACATATCCCGCACTACCTGTTTGGGCTTACCAGGTCTGTCCAGAGTCTTCCCCCACCCCTTGACCCAACTCAGAGCTGGTCGGTAGCCAGCTCTGCCCCTCTCTTCACCCGAGTGTCCAAACCATGCAGCCTCAGATCAGCTGATACGAGCACAAAATCAATCATCGACCTTCGGCCTAGGGTGCTCTGGTACCACATACACTTATGAGCATTCTTATGTTCGAACAGGGTGTTGGTTATAGACATTCCATGACTAGCACAGAAGCCTAACAGCAAACGCCCACTCGGGTTTAGATCAGGGATGCCGTTCCTCCCAATCACACCTCTCCAGGTGCCTCCATCATTGCCACGTGCGCGTTGAAGTTTCCCCATTAGATCTATGGAGTCCCCTACAGGACCCCATTCAGGGTCTCCAGGAAGGCCGAATACTCAGAACTGCTTTTTATGCACAGACAACAGTCAGAGTTTTCCCTCCCACAAACCGTAGCCGTAGTGAGGCGACCAGCTCGTCCTCCGGGGTAAACTCCAAAGTACAGTAGTAGCGCTTAAACAGGGGCTTGTTAGTATCCCCGGACCCGCCCAACTCCAGAGTAGAATAAAGTGCATCCCATATCCAGGAGAACGGTTCCAAAACAAAGACTTTGCGTAGAGGTAAGCCCCACCAGATCTAAATGGTAGCGCTCCACCTCCCGCACAAGTTCTGGCTCCTTTCCCCACAGTGCGGTGTCATTCCACATCCCCAGAGCAAGCTTCTGTTGCCCGGGTCTGGCGCGTTGAGGACCCTGACGTTCACTGCCACCCATATGACAGCGCACCCGACCCCCACGGTTCCTCCCATGAGTGAGAGGATGCTTCAGACCCAGTATAAGGCAAACAAAATGACAAAGAGCCATTTATTTATATTTTCAAGGACATCATGGATAATAATTCACTTATATAAAAGATTTGATGCATTAATATTCACATAGAAATTCATTTTTAGTGTATATTTGATCCAAAGTATTGTAAATGCTCGTCCACAACCATTTGAATATTGCCAAGCTATACCTTTAAATAGGGTTTCCATTTATTATCCACTTAGAGTTTAAGTTACTGACGGCAGCTCTCCTTGTAATGTCACTGAATTACATTTTATTTTCATCATAGCGCAACAGATAACGGAGAGGGAAAGCGTTGGAGTTTTGCTTTGACCATTGCCTGAATAACAAAATTAGAAATAAAAGGTTCTTCACAAAACAAGGCTGTTGTTTGACAGAACCTAGTGCATGAATCCTCAATCCATTTGTCTGAGGAGCTTCCCACAGCGATGGGAGAAAAACAAACACCACAAATGAACTGTTACGGGTCCTCCCACAGTGATGCATACAACACACGTACACATTGTGCAATTGTGTAAGAGCTGTGTATAGTGTATTAGCTAATTTAGCAGAGGCTTTTTATCCAAAGCAATATTTGCAATGAGCATACAGTATAAGGCATCTTGCTCAAGAATGCTGATGCAATAGAAAGCAGGCCGGCCAAGTCCAGCTGAGCGACTAACATTTAGGCTACTGTACTAGACTATTCTGATTGTATCCTGTGTGTGTGCGTACGTGTGCAGGTGGCTTGGTTTGAGGACCTGATGTATAAGCTGGAGAGATGTTACTTAAAGAAGAAACTCCGGAAACAAAAAACTATGTTCAAGGTAAATCAATACTTTTTTAATTAGGTGACCGTAAATACTTTATTTTTCAACAGTTTGTTTAATCTATATGCTTTTAAATATAAAATTAAATGTCTGACAACAACTTCAATGGCTAGTAATCAAACTTAAATACACATATGCTTGTTAAAATTAATTAACAAGTACACATCTATAGAATATATACCCCGTAAAACCTTTGTATTTGAGACTTGTGTGTACTTGCTGTTCAGTCTACTGAAATCTAAATATATCAATGTTTATCATTTTATGTATTGCGCTGACAATTGACTTCATACATATCTCATGAATATTTATAGCATACAGACCAAGGGTATGTATAATGGGCTAGTTAACCTAAGTAGTTAGTGCCCCACCATCAAGTCCACCCAAATATTACTTAAAGGCTACTTTTTGCTAATGCTGCTTGACACCATTTAGATTTTTTGCTTCTAGAACAAGAAAATCCAGGGACAGAGACTGATCTCCACTCCCAAACGTGACACTCAACATCGCTCTTTACCTTCAGTGAGCAAATGAGAATCCTTGCAACCAAGAGGGGATTTTGTTACACCAGAGACTGCCAGTAGGCTAATATTTGCAGTATTTATTGGTATTGTGTAACAGAAATTGAGAAAGTTAATGTTTTAGGCTAAATGCATAACAATAAATGGTCCAAATAATTTACTTAGATTAGACATTTAGACAAAGTCAGAGCCCTTAAAATTGTGTTCAGCCTGCAGCATACTGGAATTATTGAATTAAGACATTTTTATGCATGTTTAAGGACAGTTACTTTGGATCACAGATGTATTAACATATGACAACAAATCCAGGTGAGCAACGAAGTTATGAATACAACATTTTAACATTTAGTCAGCGCAATTAAATTGTGGGACAGGGGGTCGGGGATATAGCCAGCCAGCCAACCAGAAACCTGGAGGTTATGGTCAAAACAAAACTACACAATGGACCTTCCTGACTCAGGCTGCAAGACCTTCCCCCATTGGTTACTGTTGCTAATGTCCCAACACCTTTGTAGCTTGTGGGTAGCTCGTATTCCTTATAATATCGCTGTGTGCTTCTAGCCAAATTAGTCCACCTTGTCAAACAGCTTTCCACAGAGAGGCATCAACTTCTTTAGTCGAGGATATATTGTTCCGTATAATATGAGATCCAACACTGGCTAATATAATATTACAGTAACTAGTTAATGCCCAACAATGTTTGGGAAACACGTTTGATTTGCCCGCAGTTTGAACACAGCCTTTTGAAGCTAAGTTCATGAAGGGCTTTATCGAAGTATAAATATATGATCTTGTCTGCAACTAGATGTCCCACTAAGCACCAGCATCTCAGACCATGCACTAACATGCACATGCTGACGGACTGAATATGAAAACAATGGACAGAGGAGCTCTGGTTACATCACAAAGAGGGTGTGATATCACTTTCTGTAATGTTGCCAGTATATTTTTCAAAAATATAGTTTGTTGCTATCCTCCTTATTCTTGAACGGCAATATTTACCATGATTCACAGTGAATCAATAATGATTACGATGCTTTGTTTTCGATTGGCGCGTTCCAATCGAAACTCTGATTAGCAGTGGTAGTAGAGTAGGCCTACAGTGATTTAATAGGGTTTTTTGCTATATATCTTTTAACATGTTTGCATTTGTTAGCCAATATGGCAAATGGTTGGTGGTTACATTTCAGCGATGATTTAAAAAAAAGCATAATGTAATATTTGTGTGCTAAACTGACAGGATGCGTTGATTGTCAGCTATAAACTATTTGGTTTGTTCAGAAGGTGTGGACGGCATGGAGCTGAATAAAGGCAGGTGGGTACCATTACTTACACGTCCATCCATCCATCCATCCTCATCCGCTTATCCGTATTCGGGTGGCGGGGGGGCAGCAGCTCCAGCTTTCTTTTCCAAGCCACATTAACCAGCTCTGACTGGGGGATCCCCAGGCCAATGTAGAGATATAATCTCTCCACCTAGTCCTGGGTCTTCCCCGAGGCCTCCTCCCAGCTGGATGTGCCTGGACCACCTCCCTAGGGAGGCGCCCAGGACGCATCCTTACCAGATACAGTATGTACACAATATCAACAAATTCGTCGCAATTTATTCTGTAAACTGTAGGCTACAGTAGTAAGTATGCACATTCGAAAGCCAAGGAAGAGCTGTACCATACGGCTACCAGTACGATGGAGCGCAGTCAAAGCATCAATGGCATTGTGTTACCGGTAGTATAGCTGAATTAGCATACACCTAGACCTATTGTTTGTGTCCTTAAAAGACGACAGTAGAAGGTATGAAGAAATACCCATGGATTTAGTTTCTGTGAATCAAAAATAAAGTTATCGTGAGCAATTGGTGTTTTTTGAATGAATTTTGTTTTTGCATTGGAAATCCTCCCACACTTCATTGTGCGATTTGGTCCCCGGCATATATTGGGTCCTCTTCTTGCACCCAGATTGTAAAGAAAAAAAGTAAACAAGTGTAACTTGTTTATATTGTTGGTAGAGCCAACCATGACACAGATTAAACCTGAGCTCATCATTCCTCTCTCAACCGTGCTGGTTGTCATGGCGGCGAACATACAGTAGGTCATGCAGGAATAAGGTGTATATTAACGTTTATAATATCACGACTTGGCATAGCGTGGACTTCAATGTTATTAAAAAGGAGTTCCGCTGTATGGTGTCCTGGCCATGCTATGCATGTCCTTGCTGCATTTTGTATTTAATGTGGATGAAATAAAGGCTATATAAACAGCTTTCCTCAATCTGTGCCCCAATTACAAAGCCCTACTGCCACAGTCAAGTGTAAATACATCCCATTTCTCAAGATACTTCAGTCACCACAAATGAAACCCAAGTGTTTTGGAAGAATTCAGATATAAACATCACCGCTAATACAGCAGCTGTCATAGCAAAGCTTATCCATATTATGTGTGGATACAAGCTGCATGTTAATGCCCCGTTTAAACGGCATTAGGAATACAAGAGGCACAGGACACTTTTAAAAAAAAGAAGAAAAAAAAAAGCTTCTTTGTAATCCAACACTTGGGGGTGGGAGGGACTGGGAGTACACAAAGTCTGATTAATGTCACCCTGTGAGTTTCTCCAGCATGCTTATTGGCCTTCAGCGACTTTCACACTCCAAATCCATGAGCCATTGAAAATGAAACGGTAAGCACATTACCTATAATGCTGGTTCACCCATAGACTGTGTGTGTGTGTGTGTGTGCATATATAAACCCTCCCACAGCTTGGTTTGAAGACCATGTTGTGCTGGCTCTGGCCGTCGCAATCTTTGCTGTAACTGACGCCGCCTCTAACACCACCCTATCCATTATATTGAGATACATGTGTGGCTTAGTATATTTATAACTCCGCCTCTAACACCACCCTATCCATTATATTGAGATACATTTGTGGCTTAGTATATTTATAACTCTGCCTCTAACACCACCCTATCCATTATATTAGGATACATGTGTGGCTTAGTATATTTATAACTCTGCCTCTAACACCACCCTATCTATTATAATAGGATACATGTGTGGCTTAGTATATTTATAACTCCGCCTCTAACACCACCCAATCCATTATATTAGGATACATGTGTGGCTTAGTATATTTATAAATTCGCCTCTAACACCACCCTATCCATTATAATAGGATACATATGTGGCTTAGTATATTTATAACTCCGCCTCTAACACCACCCAATCCATTATAATAGGATACATGTGTGGCTTAGTATATTTATAACTTCGCCTCTAGCACCACCCTATCCATTATAATAGGATACATGTGTGGCTTAGTATATTTATAACTCCGCCTCTAACACCACCCTATCCATTAAAATAGGATACATGTGTGGCTTAGTAAATGGTAAATGGATGGACTGTATTTATATAGCTAGAGCTAGCTAGCATATTTATAACTGGTTAGTTATAAAAAAAAAAAGGTTCAACCCCTGTACAGCTGTCATGAACGGAGAGAATAGCTACAGAGACCAAACCGATTTTTTTAACCTTATGGTAAACATGTTTATTTTTGCTGTAAAGTCGGAATTTTTAACATTAGAGTCGATGGGGATTGACTTCCTTTTGCAGCCAGCCTCAAGTGGCCATTCGATGAACTCCAAGGTCAGCCCCTTTAATCATTAGTGGCCCTTTTCGGGAAACAATGGGTTTGGGGTTAACAGTTTCGGCATACTTTGACTTTTAGAACAAAATAGAGCATGTCTATTACAATAAATAACTTTAAAGGGTTTAAAGAGATAGTCACTGTTGAAATTGGTCAAGGTGGGTGTGACTTGACTTTCATTGCTTATCGACTTGTTCCATCATTCACACATCATTGTCAACTAATATACTGTGTATACATCATGCTGCAATTTAGACCCTGTTATTTGCTTGCCTTTTTTACCTTGGCCTTGAGTACCAACTCCTCGTCCAAAATACTTTCCATGCTCTTTAATCAGCTTCTCCCACTCACAGCCTCCCCCTATATTTAACTTGGCCTTCCATCTTGCCACCACTCTTGCCGGGCTTTAGGATATTGTTGACACCTTAGCAGACGTGTGCAATGTTGCGATCAATAATATGGGCACATGTTCATTTCACTGCTGAATAAATTAGTGGCCCAACATAGGGAGAAACTGTTGGCATCGCTACTCTATTGGCATCTTATAAAGATTAATTACGCCCAAGGTGGTTTCCAGTTTGTAAACAATTATTATAATTCTGCAAGCCTCATGTATAATTAATAAAAAAGATTAATGCAAGGTGACCATTTGCATAGGGGTGTAAGTAAGAGAATGCAGCCTAATGTCAGCGTGGCATTATCCGTTTACATTGAACTCATTAGGAGCACAGTCTCAATATGAAGTGTTTCAATTGCCAATTTACAAACGGCACATTATTTACCTCACCAAAGCTAGATAGAAAAGTGCAAGGAACTGAGGTTCATAAGATCACAATGATGAACATCTGAAGCAGATAACTAGCATAAGAACTTTGAGACAACCGGGTATAAAGTCTCTTCAAGGCCCTTTTGACATGATTTTACATGGCACAACGGCATAAAGTAATCAGTCCGCTATCATTGGGCATGTAAAACAGCTGACCACTGCTATGTTTCAACTATTCTGTTCTGTTTACCCCAGGTAAGTCTTGCAACCCTGGAATGGGGAATGTACTGTAGTCAAAAGGTCTTTTCACAAAAACACTTTCGCAAAACTCTTACCAAAGTGGCCTATTTGAGCCCCCACATCATAACTTTAGACCTATGTCAACTGAAAGAGTCTAATGTTAAGTCTGCAGCATTGGAAATAAATTTGTGATGTTTACGTAAATGTCAGACATCACTTTTTAAATAAAGATTTTGCTACAGGCAAACATGTCTTTGTTATTTCATAGTCCCCCCCCCCCTTCCCACTCTGAATGTATAAGTTGACTGCTGTTCGATGCTCACAAGTGTTCTACTTGGAGTGAAGCTACTGTACTGCCCAACTCTGTCGAGATGTCACTGGTTACAGTACAAACAAATTGGGGTTTTCCGAAAAAAACAATAACAATAAACCCAACGTGCTCTTTTGAAGTCTATCATAGCCTAATTATGTCAACATATCCCAATGTGAGTGTGTATTTCCAGAAGAAATTGAGCTGTAATCGATGTCATTACAGCTCAATTTCTGCATGCGGTATATTATGGTACATGTGAGAGGGGAAGACGAGGGACAGGCACGTGTCTTAACTACAACAGGTGTAAGGGCCTTGCTAATGGATCCCAGTGCGCCGTCGGCAAATGTGCAGCAACAGACACACTCAGAATAATTCCATTTATGAAACAGCATACCTGTATTTTGATGCGTAAGGTCCCATTTACCAAGCGCAAACAATGATTCTTCCTGTGCATAATTTAGCAGACACGTGAAGCTTTTAAACCATGTAATCGGAGTGTAAATTAGCATGTGTGATTACTCTAGATAATCATGGTTGTCATATTGTGCATTTCTCAGGATCAAGACCCATAATGATTAGGGCCCCTATTGTACTTCATGGTTCTTGTTATTTTTTCCTATAACTGGAGCGAGTCGCAGTCTCCAGATCTAGATAAATAGTAACATCTCTGGCCCATTACCATGCAGAATAATAATTCCAGTTTTTGGAAGTATGTCCTAGTAGCCTATTCCTAGGTCATGTCCCACCCCCCCACCCATCCGCCCCATATTATACAAAATTAACAAACTATAGGCTAGCATACATATTGTGTATGTGTTCCATTTGACATAATGTGTGCAAGTATGTCCATTGCATCCACAGTATTCAACCGTACATGTTAAGAAATCCTATTTCTCTGGCATCGCTCTATATTAGGACTTGCATAAAGTGATACTTGATTCCAAAGCAGTTGACAGGGAAATGTAATGAATGAAAATACAGCACGAGGTCAAACTTAATGTAACAATTTGTGTCAGTTGCAGGTTGCACATTGGTCAACATGTTGCAATGGTGTCACTGAATAGCACAGATAAATGCTGATTTCAGATTTAAGTCGAATATTGCATTTGAATTACACAGAAAAATAACGTTAAGAGCCAACCAAAACCCATATTGTCCGTGAGGGCAGATATCTGAGGCATTGTCCCGTCTGGAAAAAAGGCAGAACAATTTAGCGGTTTTCCGTTTCAATAAAAATTGTAGTATGCTGACTTTCTGTCTGCGCATGGTTCTTTCCATTTCACAGACGGACCACACTGACAGCCAAAATCACATACTGAAACCACTTGTTCACTGCATTTCAGTGTCAGTCTTCAGAGCAGGGTTACAGCACAAGTCTTACACAGTATTATATAATCAGGTGCTTGTGCAGAGCAGTGCCTAAAATAATCAACCAATTACTGTCACATCTCATCTAGCTCAGGATCATGTAGCCTATTATTGTTATTATTATTATTAACATGCCACTAAATGCAGTGATTGAGTATTGGTTCCTATTGACTTTTTAAAAAGCCAGATTGATTAAGAAATGTTTATATATAGTGTACATAAAAAAAAATAATAATACTTACATGCAACAATGACTGACAATTGACACTATAGGGCTTATAGACACTGAGACAAGACATACCATTGGGTAACAACGAGGGCCAGGTGCAACATATGGGACATGATTAACCAGACACAGGAGGAACTAACGGGACAGGTGTGACAGGGAAACACAAGGTAAACACTGAGCATGACAAGACTAGGACCATTAGACAGATGAGCAGTGTTGGGCAAGTTACTCAGGAATTGTAATAAGTCATTTACTTATTACTACCCTTTCACAAAGTGATGATCTTTACTTAAGTAATTAGTTATGTTAATCGTTGCATTTCTATGCAACAACTTTTCCCTAATCAGGGAAAACACTGGATCACACAGCTTTTTACTGTCACCACCTTTATCCGGTCAGGTCCAGTGTCAAAGTCAAGAGGCAATCACACTAGAAAAATGCTGGTTCTTTACTACATTAAGACACACTAGGCACTGTAGGCCGAGGTCAAACCAGGGCCCTATTTCAGCAAGCAGGTTTAACAAACTCTGAAACTAACCCTGAACTAGGAAAAGTATACATTGGAGCCAGCAAATATACATCTCTCTCAAAAGAAAGTCTACAAAGTAGTGACTGCAATAAGTCCTGCCCCCTTCCCCAGAGTACCCGTTCTTTAGTATGATTTGAGCATAATTTAAGTTGTATATTTTTGCATTTCCACTTTAATATTATCCATAGTTCATATATGTGTCATGGTACAATAGTATCTTACTGTTTGTACAAGAATTATGTTATTGACAAGGCATCATTTCTGCTTCTTTTTAATGGTATGGTTTAAATATGTGTTATCAGTTTGTATTCTCTACATGCTGTAGCCCTCCAAGATGTATTGGGTGAATAATTATGTCAGGCTTTGGTGTCTTATTTTGTTGTTGATTGATGATGGGAACAGAGGATATAGGCCTAATATTTTTTTACTGAGAGAATACTCAGTGAGATGTCAAATAAGTGTTTAACACAAACTACAGTAGGTCTATAAATCAATAAGATTTTAGCCAACCATGACCAAAAATAATTAGCCTATTGTTAGATTTTATAGCCTACTTCTTGTTAAAAATAGTCTATGATAAAATTAGGTTCTATCAAACTACAGTGATGTCCCTGGCAACATCTCTGACATCACCTTTCTTTCCGAAAAAAGTTCTTAAACATTCATTAGTTTTTTATTAATAGACTTTTTCTACTTTATTGGACAGAACAGTTACAGGGGATATGATTTCGGTATAACACGCAAGTGCATCTTTATCAATGAGCAATGTTTAGGTTAAGTAAATAAAGACATTATTTAGACAGCCTATTTCTAATCCGTCTATTGATTTTAGCCTTTATCAATCTAATGTAGTTATTGATGTGCACAGTGCATCACTCTTGATAATATGCCTGTCCTGCAGACTAGTTGTTCATGCTATGGTGGCCTACCAGTTACTATATTTATAGATTTGGTCAGCTGCAAATGTTGAACATTAAACCTTTACGGTTTGTGTACTGGTGATCATCAATTCCTTGCCTTGTATAATACGTAGCTGGCCATACCATCACAGGGGCGTTACCAAACAAACTGTGTGCAGTAATCTACGCAACATATGCACTTTTCTCTCATTCGCCCGTTTCCCCACCTCTCTCCCTTTTCAGCCAATACAGTCCAGGAAGGTAAGAGTCCACTTTGAAAGGCTTACTACTTCTCCGTGTCACATCGACATTGCTAATTCTAAACTAGAGAAACTTAGTTTTCATGGAATGGGTCCTTTAAGAACTCACTGTAAGTTTTCATAACCCACTGCACACTATTCATAACCCCAAGGTTCAGTCCACACAGCACACTCTATATGCCCCCCTATTTCAGCCCCAGCACGGCCATCTGTCTCCTGCCCATATTTCTAAAACCACACGCAAGCACGCGCACACACACACACACACACACACGCACGCAATACGTATTCCACAAACAGGTAGGCAAAATAAAGTCGGTTTAAAACTTAACTCTTTGTGGATGAGACCCTCCCCTGGGGTCTGGCTTTTGTCCTCCCTGTTGTGCGAGCACAAGAGCCGTCCAGCCGGGACACTGAGAAAGCAGTTGGTCTTGTACGCTACTGTAAGCAGTTTGTTCGGCCACAGTCCACAGACGCCAGATTAGCTAGAAAGCACTCCCGGCCCCATCTCCACTATATCCTCACCCCCCACAAACAAACTATACCTGGCTAACCAGCTTCGGGTCCCCTTCCCCTGCGAGTGCATCTGGGTTAAGCTAATCCTCTGTACCAGGCCACGGGCAATCACTCGATCGTCTCGTGTATAGTTTTATTCAGGAGTTATTCCACCCATAGGCCGGTTCCACACAGTACCCCTCCTAGCCACCTCCTCTGTTTTACTCCTTCCCTCCAAATACATATCTCTCCACACCTACAACCTAATTATGCACAGGTGTTTTTGATTAGCCATCAGTTCCCTTACCCTCCTTGCCACAGGTTCACTACAACTATAAGGTTTTATGATTACTTTCACAATCACTACCCTGACTCACCCATTTTGAAAAATGACAACCAAACAGCTCATTTTAGAATTGAACAAAAATGTTACTTTTGGAGTGAACAATCAGCCAAAGTGAAAACATTGCAGCCTCTCAAACTAGATGATTAGACAGGTTGGTTCAATTAGCTAAATTTATGTAATGCAGCATGGTTTAGTAATTGTAATATTATTATGGTTTTAGAAATAGTAATTTGTTGCACTACTAGTTACTGAAAAAGTTATAATTTTACAGTAACTTCACTGCAGATGATAAATTGCAATATACGGTATATACACACACATACAGCATTTATGTGGTCATATTGAAGGGTTAACTTACTGTATACCCTTACGAGGGATATACATGCTATAGGTCAGACATTAGACTATAACGTTTTCCTAATCTCAATTATGCAATATTCTAACACTCAAAAGCTATTTTATCAAAAAAACATGCTGGACTGAAACTATGAAGCAAGCTGAAACAGCATTAGGGCACAGTAGACCTATTCTTTTCAGTGTCATGTTTACTGTATATTATGTCATTCATTTGCCAATAGGAAACATTGCACATAAAATGTAAACACAAGATTAATGTTGACCAGACTCAATTTTTGCTTCAATTCCATGTTCCATTTTGACCCGCTTCCCATTATAGCCACAATTATGTTGAGAGTCAAACTAGGCAATAATGAAAGCAAATGGAGAGTGACAAAATGACCACACACATACACCTAAAGAAGCTACCCTTGAACTTATAATCGAAGTAAGGAACATAAACAGTCAAATGTTGCTCTGTGCCCTTTGAAACCACCACTTCAGAAACAAAGAACAGTCTGTGCTCAATCTACCAAGAACACAAGTGGTATAGTCCTTTGTTCCGCTCTCAACAAGCATAAAGTGCACCAAAGAGATACTCACTTATGGGCTAATTTGAATTTTCCACAGGAAAGACAAGACCTTAGTCAGCAGGGCACAATGAGCTACTAAATGGATTGAATAATTAAAAGCAGGAACATGAAAACGTTACACTGTATAATGGTCACTACAGTGTACATCAATTACTTTGTAAAGGATCACTAAGCCTCATTTAATCGGTTTACTATATAGGTAAACTGGAGTTGAAATGTGTGGGTTATACGTTTAACAAAGCTTTGTATCACTTTATATCTTAACATCTGTATCATATTTTAATTTGCTCTAACTTAGCACTGCATTTGAAATCAATACACCTTACCGGTTCATTTGTCATACTAATAAGGATTTAACACATTAGCATGCCAAACACATAAAGTGTTCCGCTGTTCAGATGTGCTATAAAGGCCCTGTGCTTAGAAATATAACAATCTTAATCACAACCAGATAGTAGACACATTATTTATGAATCTGCATGGGCTGGAACAACAGAGTGATTTACTCACTGACAGTACTAAATAATGAATTAAATGACACGTGTTCATGTGAAGCTATTACCTGGTAGCACTTTGTAACATCTAATCAGCATCTGTAGTTTTCTAGCTACTTCCATAAGCCTACTAAACTGCTTTCAGTGGAATATATATTGAGCAGAGAGTATATGTCTACAAATTAGATTTTATTTTTTAAAACACTTTTTGGCAGTCTTTGGTTATATTGACCATTAATGACTTTATGAAAATTTGAAGGGTCCACCACTTTATTATTTTTGTCCATGTTAATTGGGTTACCAACACTACTACTACTACTTAGTTTTTTATCTTAGATCGCTATAGTCAATTGATTG
Source organism: Typhlichthys eigenmanni (assembly GCA_027564635.1). Lineage (NCBI taxonomy): Eukaryota > Metazoa > Chordata > Actinopteri > Percopsiformes > Amblyopsidae > Typhlichthys > Typhlichthys eigenmanni. Next base: position 25,399 of record JAODUK010019897.1, read on the forward strand.
AAAATGGGATATTTGAAGATTGAAATCAATTTGTCTTTCATGAATAATTTGTCAAACTATACAAATAGCTATAATAGCTATAATTTCACTTCTTTGAAAAATATATACTAAAGCTTGTAAATGTATTATGGTTGTTTTAAATTGGTCATTTTTGATTGATTGAATGTATCCATTTCTTAGTGAAAGCATAACGGTGTGAGCATATCCCCAGAGCAATTAAAGACCTTCAGAATTCTAACATGTTTATCTTGTCCCTAAACGATTGTTCTTCTCTGCTGCCAAAAAACCAAAACCGTTCTCATTTAATTCATTTTAAGAGAATATAGATTTAGAGAAGGTTTAGCGCCACTGAGCCAAAGTAATCACAAATGAAAATGTCTGTTTTATAGTCATTTAAAGCATATACATATACTCAATTATATAATCAATATAGATATATTGTGAACTGAAACTGAAGCAGATAATGGTATGCATATTAGCCTAACCAAAATATTAAGTGGAATCCCACAAATAAAAGACCACTTTGATAAAAAAAAAAATGTAGCCCCCCCCCCCGACACACACACACACACACTTCCCTTCCCCTCAATTTCCTTTTTTCTTTACAGTATGTCTCCCCTGCTGGCATCTGCTATCATTTTCCGTTTCTCTCCTGTGCTATCTCTGCTAGTCCTCTGCCCCTGAAAGGACCTTCTTATCACCTCCCCCCCGAATGAATAGCCTCCAAGCTCATTTGTGAACAATCAGTGTCGTCGGTACACAAAAGAGCACACAAAGCTACTCCATTCCTCTCCGGAAAGTTCTCGGATGAGGCAATTACTGGCGAGGAGATTGGAGCAGCGCCAGCAAGATGTGAAGCAAATGCAAAGGAAAGACAGTGGAGAGAGAAGGGGTAAGGCGGGGACAAGAGAACGAGTGAGAGGGGTCCGAGAGACTTGACGCCCGATAAGGGGAAAAGGCGTAATCAGACTCCGAAGACTTCATGAATATTATTTCCATTAACAATAAGTGGGAATTAAATATTCATGAGTCAGGTAGGGGCCAATCCACCCCCTAACAATCGGTTCACTGGTCTTCTTCATTTAGAAATAAATAAATATGGTGACAAATTTCCACAAAAAGCATGATAATAATGTACAAACTGTCCTAATTTTTGTCTTAGGAAGTTTTGAGTGGGATGCATTTTGAATATTGTAGCTTCAGAGGGTTTTGATGGCCGTCAAGGCCTGCAAGTCACATCATCAAATCACTGCATAACCTTTTAACAAGCCTGCGTATTTATCTGTGTTGTCATTTCAATCTGGCATGCCAAGTCGCGCCCATGGCTATGGGTGCCTTCTATTGCACATGGCAAGCAACTTTAGTAAGAGGAGGTGCTCCAAATATATAAAAATCATCGCTCTTATTTTATATGCATTTTAAAAAGGTTTTGTTTCATTTTGTTAACTTTTTGACCATTTATGGATATCACATGCATTTTTATACTGCAAAGAACATTGTTAACTATGTTGTGTCACACAACATACACACAACATCTACAGTTATTACATTACAAAAAAAAACAAAAAACACACATTTAAACCTCTAAAATGAACATCAATAATATGTGGATCTACTGCATGTGTGCAAAACATCCAGTAATACAATCACATACAGTGTGCAAGTGTCACAAACATACATGCATATTGCCTGAGCAGATTTGATTATTTTGCCTCCAGCAACCATAAAATCTATTTGCTGAGAGGACCTACTTTTCGTTCCTTATCATTATTATCATCATTCTGTGTTTGGACGTGAATTAGACACAACAAACACACGCACTCAAAGCTCTGCCACCTCTTGCTATTAAGCCACACTGCAATCAGTGGTGTAATGTGGAAATGCAGACAAGCATATTAGATATACATCCATATTACATGACCACCAGGGCCTTCTGAATAGAAGATACAAGGGTATAGCTACTACTACTGCACTACTAATACCACTAGTATAAAACATTGCTGTTAGCTAATATGTTATTGCTACCACTGTATCAACGTGTCACTGCTGCTGTGATTAAAACTAACTGTGTCTGGCAGGCCTATAGCTGTCACACAGTAGATCAGCACCATGGACAGAGGTCCGGCAGGCAGGGTTCAGATGTGTGGTGTTTGATATGTGACCACAGTCCTGCCCTTAGATATACATATACAGCTTGGGGGGGGGGACAGGGAGAGGGAACAACGAACAGACTACTGCATCATTTTCTCTGGATTTACACACATAATAATGATTTAAATACTGTACATTTTTATATGTATATAATGTAGTAGTATAATCATAAGTTTGTTACATTTTTACATTTACAGTGTATTTGCATTACTAAAAATGTGCAGTGGTCTCTTAATTTTTTCCAGAGCTGTATATGCTGTAAATTTTTAGTATAATGTTAACATTTATATTTTCTGCATTATGAATGCCAACAGTAATTGTGTCCCACATGTGTGAATAGGAAATAGTGTATTTTAATTTGAATAAGATGTATGTGCAACAAAGCAGTGATTCAGAGAGATGTCAATCAAATGAGTTGTGCACACGCCAAGGGATATAATAGGAGGTCTAAATAGACAAAATAACAAGGAAATTATAATTTTTGAGTAGGTGTCACTCCATTATGCCGCCTTTCATGGATACACTAGATGTTTAAACCATGCCAGGCGTAATGTGTGCGCCAGCCTGGCTTAGAACTGTTACAGGCATGATAAAAGGGTTTTCTGTCATCTAAACCAGGCATTTTGTGCCAGTATGCTGCGTTTGATGAATCAATCATTTCTAAAAGGGTCATAGCCTGTGAATACAATAAGGATGTAATATGATATTTCTTTCTTTGACATGATTGCTGTGATGAAGCCACTTTAACCATCGGGGAGTCCAAACAGCAAGATTGGGAACAAAAAGGCAGATATTCTGATGATATAATGGCACCGGTTTACTGGCTACCACTGTGCCTCGCAGCAAGGAGGTTCTGGAACCATTCGGCGGCACAACACTAATTATCCTCACAGGGACAGAAAATAATCTTTATTTATAAATGTTTTCCATATTAGTTTGCAAAGCTCACTTAACCTATACATTTAATAAACAATGCATTTTGTCTTTACATATGGCCATGGCTGAGTCTGAAAACATACATGATTCTAAATGTAGGCATACGTATTAATACTCTGAAGGAGACAGAAGCTTATGCATTTGTCAATACTGTTGCTACAGTAATACTACTAGTAGGTATAGAGACTGTAATATGTTTAAACAGTATATGCGCTATATACCACATGATTCACTATGAACAAATGAATAAACCGCGTCATCAGGGATGTAAGTGTGCATTGTACATCAGTACTGTGTAATTAATACTTTTCTAGTATTACAGGATAGTGATAATTGTTTGTATCCTGAACTCAATATTGAACGCTGTGTTTTGCACCCTATTAGTATGTAGTATACATAATTCAAACACATCACGTCAAGGTTAAACTCTCTCATCTGCTCCCTTTTAACTCTGCTTTTCTTCTCTCTGTTGTCCCGCGTTGAAATGTCACTTGTCCCCAGGATTACATCATCAAAAATATATTAGCATCTTCAACACACTAATGCACATAAACCTAAACATAAACCTTTCAGTAAGTATCTGTGTATTTAAGCATTTGAGAAAGATACAGGACAAAAAACTGAGGTGAAGCGCAAAAAAATTTAAACAAAACATTTAATTAATCGGGATTGCTGTTATTTAACGCAACAAAGCAGCCAACTGCCTCTCACGGTCTACATTGCGATCATCTCAACTCCATTGAGACTCTACATGATGTTTAAAGTGTGCTTTTATCAAAGCCCATGAATAGACAACCGTACTCGGCCCCAACTGGAAAAACTAGAATGTTACAATAGATAAAATAATTTTCACAACCCATGTCTTGCAAGCTCTCATGGGTCCTTTTTTAAGCCCACAGTTGCAGAAGCACTAGCCTAAACACAAAAATTATAAGCGACTATAAAGACCTGCTGCAAAACACACGAGCACAAACCATGTCGCCGCGACTGGGCCTACTACTGTACTACTACTAAGCTCTAGTTGAGCACTTTGTTCTGGGCAACCGTTGGCTAAACATGGTGACTGATACAGGGCATCTATTGACTAGAGCCATTTAAAAAAAAAACAAACACTGTTGCCATTTCTTACATGTTCACCAGGCAGACCAATTCAGGCAAGACATGGGTTGGGGGCAACATATCTGAAGAGCTCACCGCCCCCCCCCCCCTCCCTTCTTTTCTCGCCCATATCCATTACAGCTGATCTGGCACTACCAGAACAGCTTTTGACTCTTTTCCTGCATGGAAAGAGTCAAAAGGGTTAAAGGCCACATTCATATTTACGATACCGCGGTTTGCGACCAGCGCCAAGCGATTTATCTTGTTGTGGCATTAATTTAATTAGTTACATTACAAACAACAAGTAATATAAGTGACATTACAAAGTCACAGCAAATTAGCAGAAGATGAACAAAATGAATAAAAAGTGAATAAAATATATATCTGAAACTACTAAAACTACTTACCAATGTGTTCTTCCGTTTTATGACAACATGACCTAAAAGGTCTGTGTTGTAAGGACTTAAAAAGCCTTTCCTATGCTGTTGTTCGTGTAACTGTAGTATTTAACTGCCATTGCAACAAGGGTTCATATTGGAGTCAATGGCTATTAACACAAATCCTAAATTTTCTTATTTTAGTGTTATTTATTTCACGGTTAGAAATTAAATCACTGTAATAATCTTCGCAGGAATAAATGGAAAAAAGGCATTTGTGCTGCAAGCCCCATGAGCCTTAACATAATAATGTGTTGATCTCTGATCTTGAACCACATATCTGCTGTGTATATTATTTATTTTACTGAATAAGGGTGCTCTATTAATTCATACAGTGAGCGGCTTAGGTTCCTACAACCTGCAATAAATACCCTGTGTTCCTGGCTCTCACAGCATGGGGTTTATTCAATATGCACCCTGAGCTTATGTAAATTGACAATCTGTTTAGCTCCACGTTAAATGCGGTGTCACCTTGAGGCGGGAATCATCCCCTTGCGCTCTTGTGATTTACATTGCATTCCCCCTGACAAGTACATGTGTGTTTGTATGCGTCAAAATACATGCCGGGAAGGCAGACAAAAAGATTACACAGGTTTTGTACACCTAAAGCTACTTGCATTGTAGGGCAAAGATAACAAACACATGGAATTTACGTTACACAGTATATGTTAAGTAATTCAATTAATTTAACAATTTCCTTTGAATATAACTCAAAATGCAGGTGATGCATAGAGTGATATGTTTCTTTCACAAGGAGGAACAGGTAACACAAACTGTAAACACACACGCGCACACACACACACACACGCGCTTGCACTTGTATGAAAATGTAAAAGCTGTGAGCATGCCCTGGGCCTATCATTATATGGTAAAACATGTAAATAACCCTGCCGTCTCCCTGCCTTTGATGTCGTTGGCTGGAAGTAAACACAGCTTAGCTATCGGTCGATAGCATTTCTCACCTGTTAGGGGCCCATAAGTACTTGGAAGAGCTGGCAGCACAAAGCCATTTTTCTTCATTTGAGACATTGATCCAAAGTCATGTGTCTCTACCTTCTTCTAACCCCCACACCGCCCCCCCCTTCCTTTCTTCTCTCTAAAGCTGTCTGTCAACCTCTTCTCTCACTCCACTATGCTGTCTGGCCCTCGTACAATCATTCGGCCTCTCTCTCTCTCTCTTCCTCACTCTGAAGGTTCTGTGGCCAATATGTCGTCTCTGAGGGCAGCCCAATGAAAGGAGGGAGTGACAGCGTACGAGGACCACACACGAAGTGTGTCCTAATTAAGTTCTCATGCGTGTGAATTCATTGGGGTCTCGTTATAGGAGCACGCCAGACAGACAATCCTGCCTCGGCCCGGGAAGAAAGCTGCCAGCTGCTACCACAAGAAATCCATTAATTGATTTAGGAGGCACATCTCTGTTGTGGTCGCACAACGGTGTTTGTGGAGAAATTCGCTTCAACATATTTCGTAAAATGCCACCCACATCAATTGGGCGACAGTTGGATTAGGTGGCCTATAGCTGTTATGGGGGCGAGTCACTGTGTGGTGAAAATGTAATTGCTACGTTGTCAACTAAACCAAAAAATACAATAAAATATTAAGTTGTTTTAAGATACACAGTATTTGGAGGAATAGGCTATTTAACAATTCGTCTAAACTAACAAAAAGACCCCCCCATCTCCCCCCCAAACATCAAATTGGGACAACACACCATCTGAAACAATCTAGGGAGGATGTTAGCATACTATATACAAAGACATAAGTTTGCTTCACATCAGCACTTAAGCAATGGAAATCACCTCTATTGCATTAGCTCACAATGAAACAAGGCTGATTGCAATGCCAACATGTTCCTGCTGAGCACCAGACACAGGCCAAAGGCCCAGAGCTATCCATCTGAAAAACAAGCTTTGTTGCTGATGTTCTCGCTGCTCCCAATTTAGTATCGTAATCTAATGTTGACGGGCAAACAATCATTCTGGGCACTAAAATAATACTAAAAGTGCTTTGAATACAAACTCAGTTATGAAAAGTCTACCCAACCACTAGTTTTTTTTTTTAATATGAAATGGATGGCATTGCCAAGCTTCCACAACTGATTTATTATATATACATTTCAAATACTTCCTCGCTTCAATGTGTACACCAAGAAGGTATGAAACTGTCCGAAGTTCTTTGATGTTTGAGAGGCTCCAGCTTGTCAGTAATGCAGAAGTGTCTGGGCCATTAGGAGGTGTCTAATCTCAGACATTTGTGAAATTACCAGTGACGGCTGTATGCAATTGAAGGACTGGCTCATCGATCCAATTAAATAAGTAATTGGCTGTGAAAGGAGAAAGTAGCAAAACACATTAGCTTTGGTCAGTATAGTCAGCAGGGCTCTGGGTCTCTGAGGAGTGTTATTGATCCCATAAAAGGTCAAACATGTCCACAGAAATGTTGGCCCAGGTTTACACACACACATACATATGCATACAGAGGCCAAAACACAACTGTTGATAGATCTCCATATATCCAGGTTTCACACTGGTCTGTGTTAATGATCCACAGAAACTTTTCAACTCAGTTTGAAACCTGACTGGGGCTGTAAAGTTATGAGGTTTTGAGCGCGAGGATGATTTCACACAGAAAATGTGGGAAAAATAAAAGAATAACAATCACAGATGAGAATGGAATATTTTCTCAGAATAAATGTCCTTATTAAATCCATCAACATCTAGATCAACAAACTGAATGTGTGCTTGTGATATTTAGTCTTTTGGTGAAAGCGTGGCATCAGACTGGGTATACAATTACACTGGCCAAAAACAGTTAAGATATTCAACTCATAACTACCCTCACATTGTCAAGTTGAACAACTTTCAATTCAACACAAAGGTAATATTTAACCTCTTTGATATTAGAGGGCCATCTCCAGTGTTCCAAACAACCATTATTATGCCAACCACCACTGCTCAGCACCCATAGTCTGCCTGCCTATTGTTTCACCCCTAAACGACCGGTCAGAGTCTCTTTGAAGTAAAGTCAAAGGCAAATATGAAAGCAGTGTGCGCCCTCTACGAACAGAACACCCCATGTGGGTATTCCCTGGTCTCCGACTGCCTCAGGCCTCTATGGCACAGCACCGACAGTTGCCGGGGTTTAAGCCTTATCCAGGAGGCAGACAAAGTGAAAGAGCAAGATAGAGTGATTATCTCTTTGTGCTTTGAAGACGTTGCAGGTGAAAATGACAAAACAAGCGCTCGTCTATTACCAGCAAGCTGTCGCAACGTGAATACTAACGTGGCTGCAATTAAAGGCTCAAAACATACCTTGATTGTGTCAGAGTGATTGTTGGCTCAGGTATCAAATGTGATAGGCAGTTTGTCTCTCAAATAGCAACAGGTTAAGGGGATAAAAACGACATCCTCAACAAGGCAAGGCGGATCATCTGGGGACAAGTGCTGAATGAAACAGTCAAGGTGGCAACCAGCTGAGATAATAGCTCTATTGTAGTGAGCTGGCTTAGTCAATATCTCACTCTAATTTCCATGCAATCATTCACGATTAACTGCCGTTTGTGTCAACACTTGAAAAGCAGATTTTTCTTCAGAGCTGGAGAACTACTGTACAATATAAAGTCATATCCATTATGATCATAGTAGTAGGCATACCTTATTATAATGTTAGGTACAAAATGTTTTAAATGGTCCACTTTGCTGTCTGAATGCATTACAGATAATGGGAATACTTTTTTTCCCCAAAATATATTGGGAAGCAATATGCATGTTTTAGCATCAAGCAGCATTTTAACATGACAGTCAGAAAACTTTAAATGCACTGGCTCCTCCGGTTGTAACCCAGCCAGGTATACTCCTGTTTTAGGTTATGAGATACACATTCTCATTTATCAATTTTCCATGCAAATAGATTCTAATGCAGACTTAATGTTATGTTTAACAAAAAAGATTGCTTGGGAATCTTTAACCTGTTGAATATAAATCCAGTATGCTTAAAATAGTTACACCTATACATTAGCATAAAGTTTATGTTATATGTGTATGCTAATTCCATTTTTATTTTCTGGAGAAAGTTGGTCGATATTTGAACTAGGATATTGTTGTCGACAACTGTGTTAAAGTCCCTATTGACGGAGCCAGGGCTGTGTAGAAGTACTGGAGTCATTTTTCCAAGCATTCATCACGCAGAGAACAGTAGCATAATCAGGAGATAGATGGTAAATTTGACCTTTATACCTTTATCATAGCCTATTGGTAGAGCCTACAGTGTGGTCTGTTACTCTACCTGTTCTCTCCACAGAAAGAATGCATCATAAAACAATACCACCTGCTTTTCTGCAAGGTGACTTTTATTAAAATGAAATAAAACCCTCCTCAATAATAAAATCGACTTTGCATAATTACAGTCACCACACGAGCTACGAGAATGAAGATGTATTTTTTTGTTAATGTAGTGATGCTTATACTAAATTTAATACAATCAGCAAAAGAAATAGGCTTCAATCTCCATACAGGTTTAAGTGCATTCGATATATAGATATAGGAAAATAACATTCAACCCCAAAAGAGAGAGAATAATGGAAAACATACATAAATAACAGACAATTGAACACAAATTGTGGAAAACTAAAAACTAAACAAAAAACACCTATATACAGTTTGAGGCTTCAGATTTGGAACCAATTGTGTTATCAAAAGGCAAGAAATACCCACAAATATAACAAAAGAAAACGGGTCAACCCTTACACAACAGCTTTATAAAAGCTGAATACACACAAGCTGACCTTGACAGAGAAAATACTCAAATTGGTTAATTAGAAAAATGTGATATTGAGTCTATTCCACTACCATCAAATATAATATGAAATGCCAGTGACTGCTAAGACCTCTAAATATTGTCAGTTAATGGGGTAAAAATAGAGGGATAACAATGAGCTACAAACACATTCAAAAGGTGTGAAAACCACATACAACGTAAATACCAACATTAAGAGCAGCGCGTCTTTCAAACGTACAATTGGCTTCTGTGGCTTTGTTTTTTGCTGAGGCGCCAGTCGCAATATGGAACGTTTCCCTACTGGCGTTTTAATTAACTGACAAGCGGCATTTGGACAGTCAGACATCCTCATTCAAATCCAAGAGTACAACCTATTCCCATGGCCTATAGTCAGCACTAACGGCTAGCTGCAACGAGCAATTCAAAAAATCGCCTAGGGAAACATGTCCTTCCAAAACGTTACATATGCCTGGCAAAGAACACCATCAAAAACCCTCTATGCCAAAATGACCCTTTAAGCAATAAATACAGCAGGCTTAGCATCCTTCATTAGTGTTAATTAAAGCGTTCTTAGCGCTAAATATTGTGCAGTACCTTATACAGTGGATGCGGTTAGTAGCAATAGAGCCAGTGACACTATTCATTTAGGCAGGATGAACTATGTGTTGACAATTGTGATCGATTGCAATTCAGCACCAGGGATTTATATCATAAAGATGCATTACATGATGGTGGTCTGGTTGTTGCTGCAGCTCAATAATCATCCCCTTTATCTATGGTCCTGCTACAACACTACTACCGCGCACACACACACAGATATAAAACAACAAACTGACATACGGCTAGCTTTGACAAACTGACATACGGCTGGCTTTCATGGATTATTAAACCAGAGTCAAATACCAAAACATCATGTAATGCCGTCTGTGCAGAGCTCCGATGCAGACAAACAAGCGGGCGCCCGTCGACATGGCAGCCCACCGTGACTGAGGCAAAATGAAGGAAGCCGCTTTCTGATGGCGCACTTCAAAAGAGCTGCGTGCTGGATCTACTGAACGTGTGGTATTTCCTCTCGAACAGCGATGGCAGGTTGACCATAGAGGGGTAATGGTGGGCCTGGGGAGAGACAACGAGAGAGAAAGACAGAGAGAAAGGGTGAAATTAACCAGAAGAACAAGATTGTGTGTGAGAGGGGGTGGGGGGGAAAACAAAACCAACAAAAAGTGCAACCATCGATCCATGCATGCATCCATTGTAACCCGACTGTGTTCCCAAACACCTTCAACCCCCGCCCTCAGCCCCGGAGCAGCAAGGCAAAGTCCAGGTGTCATTGTGAGGAAGGGATGTTTATTGTTTTACGTGCCCACTCGCAGTTTACTCAACCATTCGACACAGCTCCCTGCCAACTTCCCTAAGAGGCTTGCGAGGTGCGCTGTTAAAAGCCTGCACCGCAAGATGGACAGTCGCAAAGGCTTTTCTAACAAACCGCTTGGAAATGTGCACGTGTGTTTGTGTGTAAAAGACAAAAGGGTTGACATTCGAGTGCGCTGCTCTCAGTTTTAATTACCCAGAAAAGCAAGACGACAAACACTCCTCCGAGTGCCTATTTGCTCGGTAAAGGCAGCAGCTACAGTGGCCAGCTATAGCTGCCTTGCACCTGGCCTCTGCCAGTGCGGGCACACGCACACGAGAGCTCTCTCTCCAGCAGCACCAGCATCTCTCCTCTCTTGTTGCAGCAGGCGATTAAGGACAACAAATGGAGGCCTTGATTAGATATTACCTAGGGGGTGCTGCTGCACAGGCCCAGATAGGGATTGGGGGAAGAGGAAGGGGGGAAGGGGGTAGACTGAATAAACAGATTAACACGCCGCGTGCAGGTTCAAGGGCAACGCTGGTTTGAATACAAAACCTGCCTGACACTTATTACGGTGTCTGCTGCGGGGACAAGCAAGTCGTTTCAGGTAGCTCACGGACACACACACACACACACACACAACAGCAGGGAGACCCCATCACCCACCCATATATTCAAGCAATATATCGCTACATGAATCATCTTCCTCACAACACTAAAGCCCATGCTCTGACCAGATGTGGGTTTTATTGTCGCAAATTAAGGAGGCGGTGATCACAGAGCTGTCAAACAGCAGCCTTTACGGGCAACTTCAGACCGTACATCACACCGAAGCACCCTCCTATGTGGCAGACAAGCTATCGCTGAGCTCTCAGCAGAACACACACACACTTCCATGATAATAGTCAATATACCATATGATTCGCCTAGAGTAGAGTAACAGAAGACTAGTAACAGAAGACTAGTGAGAGCGTTATCTTAAGCCAGTTTAACCAGTCATACAATGGGACGGCACGTTTAGGTCACAAGTCAAGTTAAATGCGGTCAAAAATGTCCCAAACTACCAAATAATTACAAGTTTAGATAGGCCAACGGGGGTCCACAACCGGTTTGCTGACATAACTGACAAAGTAAAAGAACTAATCACGGTCGCAGCGTTGGTAAAATCGTCGGGGGCGGGGGATGTAGGCTCAGCCAGTGTACCACTGAGTCAGACACTCACTGACGGAAGCATGTTGCCGAGCCTCCAGTCTGCAGCGTGCCTCATTTCACTCCAAGGCAAACACAAGGTTAAAACTACAAAGAAGCGATAGCTGTGTCTTTTCTAGTCCAAATCCCACAGGCAGACACTTGACGCTAGCTACACTGAGTACTTCACCACAATGACCACAATAATAAAACCTCTCAAAACAATCCCCACTGAACTCCATTGAGAATATTGTTACATGTTAGCAATTATTCACAGCACACAAAATAAAACAGAAGGTGTTTATTAGCAAATATCTCGCCCGCTTTGCCTTTTTCCGTGTCTTACTCTGGAAAACCCCTACGGTGGTCGTATGACGACCAACCATTGGGAACTGGTCAAATGGCTGAGGAAACCACCACACACGCACAACACAGGCAATAAGCTGTTCCTCGGTTTCAGATGTTCAGATGTTCAACAACGCACCACCACCATTTCACACCAGAGCCCCGCTGAGAAGTTTATAAAAGAACACAATGCATTTTAGCTCAGTCTTCTTTTAGGACAGGGCTATTCAACTCCAGTCCTGGTGGGCCACTGCCCTGCTTGTTTTAGATACCTCCCTGCCCCCGGAGATGAATAGCCCTGTTTTAGGATTTGTTAAGCATGGAAAAACAGCCCAAACACACAGCAGCGATGACTTCATGTGACATTTTCTCCTCATCGAGTGCAGACAGCAAATTTGAATTTTACAAGTTATTCAGCAACCTCAGGAACCTTGCTGGGAAAATAAAGTTGAAATATAAACTACGCCTTAACCCCACAATCCAGCAGTTAAACAAATAAATGAACAATGAACTGTTGAAAAGCCTTCGACTCCATAGCTTCTGTACCTCAATAAAAGGAACACAATGCTTGGGATCAAATACACTATTCTATTTGGTTGCATTTAACAATATCCATTGTTCAACCTCAACTGGCTACCTTTGGATGTAAGAGACTGGTAGAAGTAAATATGATATTGTAAAACGCAGCTAGATATGCCTTGACTGGCTTTGTAGTCGTTTTAGAAGTACGTGTGAAAAATAATGGCCAACGGCAGTTACAATACAGTGAGCAGCAATACAATGAACAAACAGAATATTTGATCCCAAACGTCATGTTGAGGTATCAAAACTACAACTAGCAAAACATTTTCTCAAGTTTACCTTAAGGTGGGGTAAGCGATGCTGAGGAAAGATTGTTGATAATTGAACATCAAAACATATACACCTCTCTTCAGAGGCTCCGCCCCCCCATATTGAATACAGGTTGCCAAGGCTGAAATAGTGTGTGGTGCGGTCTGCACCACGTCTTCCCATTTCCTCAGTCAGGGCTGTGTAGAAACAGCGGATCATTTTTCAGGGGGCACACAGGACAGGCGGGTAAAGGGCCGTGAGGAGATTCGACAAACAAATGTTTGTATTGGAATAGAATCGCTTACCCAACCTTTAACACAACCATCTTTGTTGACATCAGACCTTTCCCCGGCACACTTCACAAAGTGTCACATCAGCCAAACCCCAGTGAGAAGCAGCCCCACCACTGATTAGTACAGGTGAATCAGAAGAATCAAACGTCCCTGACCAATCCTTAAAATCTCCCTTGAATCGACTAGGCGGCCTCTAAATCTGCCCACCAATTAAATCAAAGTGTGGGCTGCAGCCAAACGTGACACTTGTAATTTCCTGATTTCGCTACACAGGCTGGTTCTGAACAATCAAATCTATGGGAGGTCTCTAAGAACAAGATTTTAAGCAATTGGTTTGGGAGTCGGGATGCACCTAGATCTATGTGTGTGGGCTTTATACACCCATCATTGTATGAGGAAAAAAATAAAAATAAACTGACCATCTCAATGATACCAACGAATGCATGTATACATTTTATTGACTGCTATTTTATTTAATCCAAAAAGTTTAGTGTGGTTGACCTTTAGTGTGGGCAAGGGGGGGGTACAAAACAGATAGGGGTGCATCCCTTCAAGCATCCCTTCAAGTGTCCCCAGTAAGGTGAAGCTCACGTCAAACTGTTGGCCGGGCTGCAGCGTTAAAGCAGCGTCTCCCTGCGGGGACTGGTCAAGACCGCCTTGCGAGGCAAGGGGACCCCCGCCTGACCCGTGGGGAGTCCCCCGGCCCCGCCATTCTCAGCCTGGGCGGCGGCGGCGGAGGAGCAGGAGACCGCCGGCCGGGACCCTGTGGTGGCCTCTTGTCCGGTGGAGGCGGCTAGGTTCGGGCGAAGGAGGCTGGGGGAGGCGGGCTGCGCCGGGGGCTCCCGGAGGAGCGGCTTGGGGTGGATGGAGGCACGGCCGTAGCCGAGGCGTGTGAGGGGGCTAGGGGGAGGCGCGATGACGGGGCTGCAAGGGGTGCGTAAGCACACGGAGACGCGTGCTCTGGCCGGGGGGTTGTCCAGGGAGTTGGAGCGCTGCACGGCGGCCGCCGCCGCGCCGCTCTTGCCAGAGTCGCTCAGGCTGAAGGTGGAGGACGAGCGAGACATCTACGGGGAAGGGGGACATGGAGGACGGAGAGGACGCAGACACACGCAGGCCACACAGAGCAATGTCAGGGAGGACCACTAGGGGGCGGTCGCAGGGAACGCGTGAACGGAAACACAAATGCCAAAACAGAAAGAACATGTGCAGACAGGCAAGATGGAGAAAACTGATGGAATTATCATTAACGCAGCAGACAGAAGCAAATATTATGGAAAAGATTAGCAAACAGTGGACTGGTACTAAGTTATTGAAGCTATATACAGAATTAGCAGAACATAGGCTCTAAATCATGCCAATCTTCATAATAATTTGCTCATAATAATAATTTGCTCATAATGAGTGCTGGTTATTAAGAATGTACTTTTCACACAAATTAACAATAACAACCTACTGTATAATTATGGTAAACCAACCGTTTTGTTTGTGATAATATTAAATACTTAGATGGATTTATCAAGACATGGATTGTCCCAGCAAGACAAGGACATATGGTTTCACAGTAAATTAGCAATACTGACAAAGGAAACATGGTTCTGCCATGAACCGTAAAGATTTCCACCACCTTCGTTCTATCCGCAAAACATACATGTTATGGAAATTACAGTAACATTTTGAAACACTACAACAAATAAAGTGTAGAAACAAAAAAAAATGTTAATGAGAAACAACAGAAGTCAGTGGCGGTGTGAAGAAAACAGGATCCCCACAAACAAGCTTAAAAGGGGAAAGATTGGCATTTGAACAAGACAAAAACATCTCCCTTCGATGCCACATGGTGCTCCTTGGGGTGGATGGAGGCACGGCCGTAGCCGAGGCGTGTGAGGGGGCTAGGGGGAGGCGCGATGACGGGGCTGCAAGGGGTGCGTAAGCACACGGAGACGCGTGCTCTGGCCGGGGGGTTGGCCAGGGAGTTGGAGCGCTGCACGGCGCTTTAAGTTTCAGCTTTGCAACCATACTCCCCCCGGAACCCAAAGACTTTGGTTTCCCGGACGCCCCTTCACCCCAACCGAGCATGCATCGTCAAGGCTGGGACAGTGTTGTGTGGTGCGGTCGGCACCACTTTGTATTCCCACTCACAGAGCCAGGGCTTTGTAGAAACACCAGATTATCTTCACTTAATCACACACTGACAAATGAGGGTGTTTATACTACATGTAGTTCTGCCCATCTTCACCGCGTGAAACTGCTGCCTAATGTGAAGCGAATGTCACATCTGACACTACATTTCAAAAGCAAACAGGACTGCCATTGGAAAGGCCACTCAAAGGGTTTCAGCACATTTTTGCTTTGAACCTAAGACAAGAAGGCTAGTCTGAAATTAATTATCATAGGG
This sequence comes from Typhlichthys eigenmanni, assembly GCA_027564635.1. Lineage (NCBI taxonomy): Eukaryota > Metazoa > Chordata > Actinopteri > Percopsiformes > Amblyopsidae > Typhlichthys > Typhlichthys eigenmanni. The sequence continues at coordinate 41,206 of JAODUK010019897.1, forward strand.
GAAATTAAAACCGCATCGCAAAGAGAGAAAAGACACAAAGCGAGGGTAGATGTAGCCCGTCACCATGACACCGCCTGTCTGTGCACTACTCAACAGCCCTGAATATATTCTTCAGATGCAGAGTGCAGAGACCTACCTGTTCTTATAAACAGAGCCAGCAGAAGGAACTCTCAGAAATAAAAAGCCACTGCTTTCTCCATTGACTCCAGAATTTAACATAAACTTAAAAAAGGGGAGTCTTCACAATTTAAAATGTAGCATCTTTTCCTGTCAAGGCGCATCATAAAGACCTACCTTTCATAGGCTGAAATCCTTAGTTTTTTGCCAAACACCTAGCCACGCTCCGTTGGGAAGTGACTCCTACTGGGCGTAGACCTCTGGTTAATTTTGAAACTATTGGACAGCGGTAAACCAATCGCCGTTGCTACAACTGTGTTGATCGCCTCATCTACTCAACTAATACCAGGGTTTAAAGTATGCATTTAGATATTTTATATGAAAGATATGTTTTCTAAAAACATTTCCACTCACATTGCTTGCAATGAAATATTGTTTACAATGGTCTCATGACCAATACATTCACGAAAACAAGGGTAGCAAAACTCGATTAACAAACCCCAACCAGTGTATACTAACAGTGTAAACGAAGTTTATACACTACATTATGTATTCTGCTACTAGTTTATATTAAAATACTATCAAATAATATAATGGCTGCTATGTTTCAACCACCTCTAAAAAGTTAGAGAAACACTGCCCTACAGTGCGAGTTATGTACTGTAGGGGAGCAATGCAATGCTTCCAAACCATGTTAATCGTGGTAGCTACATCTTCAACAAACACGCACACTATTGTGTATCCATCTAGCCTGAACGGGTGATAGGAAACCGGCGCTGCGTTTCTGTTCACTCGACACTGGGAAATAAGCTGTAGGCGCCTCTAACAGCCTCAACATGGCCGACCTTTGCACAGTAGTGGCAACACGGGAGCACAGCAGGACCTTTCTGCTTTTAACAGAGTGAGATCTAAACCATTCAAATCAGCTGGAACCCATTCTTTCTCATGATGGACTGGTTGGAAGGATCAAAGTCCAGCTGACTCAAAGGCATAAAAGGGACAGTTAAATGGAGCGGGAGAGATGGAGGCATTGGACGGTTGGATAAAGAGACGCACACAGAAAGCAGCCCGTCCATGGTTAATGCACTCCTTATGCTGCCCGTGTTATTTCCAAGGAGACAGATGCATAGAGACAGGTGGGGAGTGACAGACAGGTAGAATGGAATGATATTGGCCAACACCAGTGAGGAAGAGAATACACACAGAGCAGTTTGAAGACTCTTTCATCACCCTTGCAAAATGTAAAAATCCATCCATAATGAGACTGTTATGTGTAATATGGCTAGGAGACTGAAGAAACTAAGGTCTGCAACGACCGATGAATATAATCAGGTTACATAGGTTTGTATCTTGAGCGTCTGCGTTTTACATTTAAGTCCTATTCCAGACTGGCACCAGTAGAGGGTTATTATACAGAGATATACAGTAGATATACATCGGGCTTCAGAAGCAGACAGATAAGTGACTGCACAGGCAAGCAGGTGGGACTTACGGCAAGTGTGGAACTGCTGCCGATGCGGTTCTCACAGCAGAGGCTGGGGCTCTTCTCATCTGGGGTGCCGTTGGCCATAAACGCCCGCTGGATCACGCGCTTGGGAGTCTTGGTGAAGGAGAAGGCCCTCGTCACCTGCGAACGCAAAACAAACCAAAAAACTAGGGCATTTATTTACATAATTAATTGCAATTAATAAATGTGTTATAATATATAAACGTGTTATATTTTTATAACAAGATATGCCAGCTTTATGCAAATGTACCTTGTTATAAAAACTAATTTTTTGAAAAGGTACACATATGCTATTAATTATTTGCAGTTATTACGTAAAGCATGCGATAAGTAACGATTACATTTTAAATGCTTCTGACAGCACTAAAACAAACACGTAGGTCACAGAGTATGGAGTATCTTCCGGCAGCAGCGAAAATAACTATTAAAAAGATACGTGCTTCGCCCAATCACGTGCTTTATATTAGCATTCTAACATAAAGGTGGCGCAGCTTCTGCCAAAAGTAGTTCCTTTGACAATTAGAGGTAAAAAAACAAGACAAATACTACTCAGGTATTCGGCATGTATACAGTACACCTCTGAAAACCCTACCCTAATCGGGAGGATTATATTAGTGCACTGTGTGTGACAAGCTAGCAGGCTATCCTCTGAGAGCTCTAATATGGTCCGCTTGTTTGCTAACTTTGCGTGACGCGGCCAATCCCGTTGTAGTCACCTTCTTGGAGGTCTTTTTGATGGCCCTGGAGGCTTTGCTCAAGGTGCTGTCCATGTCTTTGGTGCTGACCTGCACCGAGTCAGGGTCTGTACACTGGATCAGGTCCTCCTGGGGGGGTAAAAGGGAAAAACGTTGCAGCCTCAAATAAAAAAATGTTTCATGTATGCAACACACTTAATCTAGGCAGAAAGATACATTCCGCTTCACCGTCCAACAAAGAAATCTCCCCCCTCCCTCCTTCTCTCTCCCCTCTTTTAACAAGCAGGGCTCCAACTCGTTGGTATTCACAGTACCGCACTGACCCAGTGCAAATAGCATTAGGGATGCAGCTGTGAGCCCGAGAGCCCAAGCGGAGGCCAACATCGCCCCCTGCTGTCCGCCACACTAAGTACAGCGGGTGGCTTCACCTCGGGATCTTCCCCATGTTTTGCTGTCAGCGACCGCGCCGCTCTGCTCTTTAATTATGGAGAGAAATGCATACGCCCCGTCTACGGCGCTCAATTACCGCTACGCTTAACCGACCTATTAGTCAGGCTGCTCATAACTCAACCCCCGACGGCACCTCTATCCGTCCTCCCTCAAGCCTCCACTCATTTACCGACACTGGCTGGATACATGTTTTTTAATTTTTATAAATACATAAATGTCCTGCTATGAATGGGTTGCCAGCTGCTCAGGTTCATTCCACAGCAAGGAATGTGAAAAACATTAGGCCGGGCTGCAGAGACATATTCTGGGGCCGAGGCAGAATTTGAGCCCGTCTGGTTGAGATGTGGGATAAAGGTTCATTGGTGATAATGGATCAACAGGTAAACCAGCATGCTTTTCTGTCAACTGCAGCTATGGAGGAAGGGATGCAGTCATTAATTCCTTCTCCATGTGTCAGACTATAGTATGCAGTGAGCACTTTCACGCCCTTCAATGCGCACAAGAGTACTATGTCCTATCTTACAACCGGCACAAAGCGGGAACTGTAGCGTCTTTCTAGTTTTCAGACCAACGCGGTTGTCGTTTTCCCGTCCAGCTGTTTAAATGGCAAATGCACTTGCGCCTATATGAGAGCCCGTGGGTGTGTCGGTCTAAACGTGAGGTGTGGTCTAGCGCATTGCTATCTTGACAACTTTGCGGGATTGATCAGCAAAAACTTTGTCTAAAGTCAACACACGGCGCATTATCAAGATAGTATTGCTCAAGGCGGGTGCACAACGAGCGTACACTCCGCTTGTTACACAGGGACGTGCAGGAGTACCCAAACATGCACAGGATAAGACATTAAAAGAGTACAATGTGAAATATCATGATTGTGCAGCCTACATCTACATATTTTATGGATCATGGTAGAATCTAGCTGTTGTCTAGATGGTCTTCTCTTGGCTTTTTAAAGGGAATGGGAGATGAACCTGATTGGTTGGTCTTATGTTACACCCAAAACACACAAATGAATAATAATACTGAATATACCATATGCTAAGAATGTGTGTGTGTGTGTGCGAGCGAGCGCAGGTGTTTGATAGGGATAATATGAAATTATTTTAAACAGGGTTCCCAAACTTCCCAGTATGAATATGTGGGGACATTTCCTGTTTTTGTTTTGTTATTTTAAGCATTATACAGGGTTCCCAATTATTTAAATTTACCTGACAAATATTTTCATGACTAACCCAATGAATGTGCTAGGGTGCCACAGCGGCCCGAGGCAGAGGCGTCTGTGCAGCAGGACAGACTCACCGCGTCAGCCTTGCAGATGGTGTCGGCCACGTGGCGGCACAGCATGCGCAGCCACGAGCTCTTCACCGTGTCCTCGGTGGCCAACTGGAAGCTGAACAGCAGGTTCTCCTGCTCCGTGGGCGGACGCACCACCAGCGCAAACGCATTCACGCACTCTGGAGGCAGGGGGGGATTGTGAGAACAATGTCAAATACAAATATATACAGTATATGTGCGCACAACCACACTATGCAGTTCTTCTCTTAAACTGTTCGTATCAACATCAATCACCTCCCATAAGCTCTGCTAGAGAGAGAAGGCATACGTTTTCTCACCGTGAGCAGAGAGGGGCCACTGTGTCTCTCTGCAGGCGTTACTTTAACACAATTAGTTTTCTCTCTCTGTGTGTGTGTGTGTGTTGGGGTGGATGCGCGCGTGTGTGTGTGGGAGCGAGTGTTTGTCCCTGTCAAGTGGCTAGAAGGGAATGATGACAGGCTGTCTCTGGCAGAAAACACTCCAGCTTCCAGTGAATTTGTCACCTTTTGGCCCATGAGCACAACTCCAACATGTGTATGTGTGCAGTAGCTGCCACCTCCGTGTCACTCAGGAGTGTGCGAGTATACACTCCATGACTCCATGAGACCACCCGGGCACCGCGAGCTTTATGTCGCCACGACTTTCAGTCTGGAACATCTCAATGCAAAAGCATTTGTCCCCCCCCCGATGCCACCATGCCCACTGTGCAGACCAAAGACTCTCGTGTCCTTACCCTCGGTGTCCGTTAAGTCCAGCACTCTACGGATCTGGGACAGTGGCATCAGGGCGATGTGTTTCAGTGGCGCGGGCGGTCGCGTCTGTCCCACTGGGCTCTTGAACGTGCTGATCACCTTGTGGCGCTTCCTGGCAATCTTGGAGACACACACGCACACACACACTAAACACAAAAGCCCAGACAGTCACACATATCTAAATGATATGAGCAAGTCTGTTAATTACTAAATGAAATGACACCCGTGGGTCCGTGTGTGTATGTGTGTGTGTTAACATTTAGCCTAACAAAACAGAATTAAGCACTGGTTGCTTTGCCACGGGTGGCATGTTTGTGATCGGTTACCTGGCGACAAATCAATGAAGCCGAAGTGATCCAACTCATTACATTCAGGTTAATTAGCAGGTGCGCGCGTGCGCGTGTGTTATTAGGACGCTGACGTCACGGTGTATGGCGGATGCAGGTGAGGCCACACGGTGAATGTGAACGTAATTTATTAATAATTAGGACGAGAAGCAGAGCAAGGCGCACACACACACTCAATCACAAAATGAATGGCTTGCTGCAGACACGTGGCTGTGCACTGAATGCACGTGCATCGCACACAGAGAGCTCATTAGGAGGCATCACTGACACTCCTGAATCAGCGAAGCCAGCCTCCCTTCTCATTCTTGATTGCCTACCCTGTGCTAATGCTGCCCCTCACTAATTAACACACGCAGATTCACCCCCCCACACACACACACACACAAAACACATACACAGCCCTGTGTCAGCAACGATAGATTGCACACATAAATTATTCACCTTTTCCACAAGCTAGTCTGTAGCGGGGTCACTCCTTGGTCCTCGCATCGCACTTTAAAAAACTAAATGTGGAGATGCTAACGTTGTGATGGCCGAGCCAACAGGGAGACAGACAGAGAGAGCAGCACTAAAGGAAGGTGAGCTTCTGTCCTCAAAGACTAATATCTGATTAAGCAGTGTCCCAAGGCTGTCAGGAAAAAATATTCAGCTTTATTCTAGAGGCAGCACCCCTCTCGCAAACAAATATATCACTCAGGTGAAACCATATATATAAAAATGGACAAACAGTCTTGTGATGTCACCCATAGCTTTGCACAAGAACAGTTTGAATATTATGTTGCTTTTGTCATCGCCATATTTGCAGTATCTGACTCCGCCTGAAACTCCCCCAATCTATTAAAATTGGATAAATGTATGGCTTATATCATTTTCATTAACGGGGAGATAGACTAGATAAAGAAGAGAGCGAAAAAAAGAAAGGAAATTCAATTAAAATATATATACATTTTGAACCAGGTTGCAGACATGTTTATTTTTGCTGTAAAATCTAACATTTTAACATTCCCTTTTGCAGCCAGGTGTGAGGTTCCCACTTGGGTAAAACTTGTGTTCACCATGGATTGGAAGTAGTTGAAATAGTGCCTGACCAAACATGGTGACTTCTGCACCATCCTCCATGTTGAATCTTTAGAGCTGAGATGGCGGCTTTTATCAACATTGAAATGTGACAGCCACTACCTCTCCCTATACAGCAGATAATACACCAAACGACACAACAGGTCAGACTTGTTTCAGAGAAGAAACCCCTTCCACAAACAATTAATAAGGAAGAAACAATAAAATATAATAATATAATAAATAATATAATAAAAGCAATAAAAGCTGGAAGCTGAATAAGCTTAGCCATATACAAAGCAAATGAAAGACTAAAGAAGTTCTTAAGACTCATTGGTGTGAATGTACAATAGCTACTAGACAGTAATTTTAGACTGTTTTAACAACAGCAAATGACAATAATAATAATAGTGTTTTACACCCGTATCAACTGTCAGGTGTCCATCCACATGGTGGCCCAGTGTACAGCACTGTGGCCTCACAGCAAGAAGGTCCCGGGTTCCAACCCCCTTTCTGTGTGGAGTTTGCATGTTCTCCCCGTGTCTGCGTGGTGGACGACTAAGTGTGTGTGTGTGTCTGTGCGAGTGCGTGATGTACCTCAAGACAATCGTTGAAGAGGAAAAGAGTGACATGCTCTCCGCGGTCACAGGGTTGGTCTCCCAAAGCGATGGTCTCCACACGGTGCACAAGGCTACGATGGGAGGACAGCAGATTTGCCTAAAATGTGCACGTGTGTGTGTAAGGGAGAAGGGGTGGAGAAGAATACATTACCTGAATGCTGACCTTGGCGATTGTGTGAACGCAAGAGCTTTATGCTAAAATTACATTGAGCTTTCAGCAAAAATGACATTGAGCGCACAAAACTATGGCTAAAAGCAAACGGGGCTGAACTGAACTTCCGATAAGCCTCAAGACTCCGTTTATTACTTACTGCCGGTACTTCAATACAAGTGGCAAGTGAAAGAAAGCAGTGACCTGGTTATGGTCTGTGTGTTTGTGTGTGTGGACTCCTGTTCAAGACACGAAATGAAAGTTCAGGGGTTTAACAAAAGTTAATCAATGCTTGAGTTTAATGATGCCACGTAGATTGCCTGATTATTGTGAACACAAGGCACTCCAGGAGCTTTTTACCAATGCCATGACCAGTCCACTTTCAAATGCCTATTATACACATAAAAGTCTGAACAGAACACACACACGTACTAAATAGAGTAACCTATGACCCTTAATTCTTAGGTTATTCTCGGCAAAGGTAATTACATAAAACTATTTTGAAACAGGAGCAGTGAGCCTTGTATTCAGGGCTGCAGTGGACATGGATCAGACCAAATGACCAATGAGGTCACTGCACACAGAAAACAGCCACACATTGAATGACACCCCCACTTACGGGACAGCCGTCCACTTCATAAACCACATCAAAGATCTGTTTCTGGCCCTCGGTCTTTCTCTTGTCCTCGTTGATGTGACTGAGAATGAGGAGAGAGGACATGTCCAGGGAAGGAATATAAAGAAGTAAGCAGAAATGTAGATTTAAAAAAAAAAAAAAAAACAATCAACAAGAAACAAGAAAATTACAAATGTATAGCAAGCCAATATCTCCGCTGTCTGCTAGTGTGTGTATGTGCGCTGTAAAATAATCTGGTGTTCCTGTATTCTGGAACACAATGAGGTGCAAGACCGCAACACACCACACAATCCAAGCCTTGGCAATGCATGTTCAGTGTGTGGAGACAGAGCTTGGGTGTATTTGTTTTGATGTTTGAGTTCAAATAATCAACAATCGTTCTGCAGCATAATTTACTCCACCTTTAAGTACATGGAGTAATGCGCACATGTATGTGTGTGTAACTGTGTATGCATGCTATTCGGTGCAACTGCATGTGTACGCAAATGTCTTGCGACAACTGTGCGAGACGTGGAAGAGGTTCAGTTGCTATTTCAGAAAATGGCTGCTCTCCTGGGACTCACACACTCAACGGTCTCTCGAGATCACAGAGAACGGAGCAATAAACTAGACAAAAACAACAAGCATCCACTGAGTAGCAGTACTGTTGGCAAAAACGCCTCGTTAACAAAGAGAGTCCAGAGGACGATGCCCAAGCCTTGTTCAAGCTGACAGGGAGGAGACTGTAGCTCAAATAACGGCTGTATGCAAGGAGGGCCTCTCTGACTGCAGAGCACATCGGACCTTAAAGTGGGCAATGGCAGCAATATATAGTGGCACACAGGGGCCACTTTATTTCACCTAATAAAGTGGCCCCTGGAGGAGAGGAACCTGCTGTGGTCCTCTGCTCGCTGACTGTGACTGGGATGTGTGCACCTTGCCCAAAGGCGCAACACCACGACAACATTCACTGTGGCCTATTAAAAAGGGTGGAGCCAGCGATTCTGCAGAAAGAGGAGGTTGAGGAGATATGAACTCACGTCATGACTTCTTTCAGTGACTCGATGGCGTTCTCCAGAGTTATCTTGTCTGGGTTGTCCTCAGACGTGTGCTTCTTTATGTCTGCCAAGGGGGGGGTAAGTCACAGGGCAAAGGACGATGAGCAATAGAGAGAGCAAAGAGAATTCGATTATTCACATGGAAAACTAGAATTAAAAGAGTCTGGAGTTTGGCGGATGCAGTAAGCAGCAGCTACATCAATCATAGGAGATTGGAGGCATGTACAAGTTAAATGTGTTCAATGCGATATTATGAACACAAATACACCCACAAACAACTATTTTCTAAGTAAATATATAGTGGAGTAATTGCATCCTCAGCCGATATTGACACAACACTCCATCTGTGTGTTCCGAGCTCCCCTGTTCTGTTTTTATATCCGGGCCAGCCATGCGTACAGCGGTGTGTGTCTGGCCCACAAAGCATTTGTTTTGGTCTGTGAAGCTGGTATGCTTTGTTTGACACCTAGTGGCAGAATATCATATATAGAACCACATTAAAGAAGCAATACGTATA
>JAODUK010019916.1:0-25894 GCA_027564635.1 Typhlichthys eigenmanni
TAGGGTAGGCTAATTGAACCAACCTGTCCAATCATCTGGTTTGAGAGGCTGCAATGTTTTCACTTTGGCTGATTGTTAACTCCTAAGGTTATTATTGTTCCAGTAAAGAGGATTCAGTTATAAAATGAGCTGGCTACAGGTTTTGATTTTTCGGAAGGGGCGAAGCAGGGTAGTGATTGTGAAAGTAATGTAGTAATGTAACTAATTAATTCTAATACCCAGTAATAAATAAAATAATATTACTTTTTGAAGGATTAATAAGTAACGAGTAACTTAATACAATTCCTGAGTAACTTGCCCAACACTGAACAGCTGTAAACTGACAATATGACAACAGCAGAGAAAGAAAAACACACTGATAGATCCCTCTATATGTGGGTTAGAGTTCATGACAAATCTGCCTGACTAATAAACCATGAATGTCCAACAACCACAAAGCTTGTGGCTAGTTTTAGCTACAGCAGAGAGTCGTTTCTAAACTGTACAATTCATCGCCTGATGTCAGACAAATGGAACGGGTATCGAGTTTTCTCTTCACTGTAGAAAAGCAAGCGACCATAGAGCTGCACCAGACTGCACTGCTGACATGCACACTGAATACTCAAACACTAAAGGTAGCTTTTTGTTTTGCCTGTCAAATGCAGGTTTACATAAATGAGATTAAGTGGTGTACAACAATTATATCAGCATAGATTTTTAAATTTTCTTTGGCATGTACTGTGTGAAAAGTTTAATTGTATTAATGAGCAAGTACAGTTTGACTTAACGTTTTGATATCTGACAGCGGTTTGTTGACATTCAAAGCATAATCAAAATTGTAATGAAAAACAACAGAATTATAATTTTTTATGCAAACTAAACTAATGAAAATTACTACAGTAATATATTCTCGTGTGTGTGTTGCCTGGTTAGGTAAATTGACATTTTCAAGAGCTAAATAATGATTAATATTCACTGTTGCGCACACCTAACAGAGAAACTATAGCGTAAAGGCATCAGCGCCACTTAATTTAGTCTCTCTGCTGTGAAATGACAGAAAGCTCAGGGGTAATGAAGCGACAGACGAAGCAAAAGCCATTTGATATGTGACAAAGTGATCACCCGTACTAACAAGCACCGACGCCTCGCTTCCTGTTCCAGGTGGGCCAATACGAAGCCAACGCAGAGGTGGCTTCGCCGTAGTCTTCTGTCCATCAGCACTACGTCACAGCGACTCTGTGCTGAACGTCTGATACGTATAGCTTCGTAAGCTCGACACGGGACTCTCGGACTTTCGGGAAGTAATACTGTCGATTATATTGGCTGTTCGCATTGTCACTCACAAGAATGTTTCCCTAATTTCTGGTGCAACGATAGCACAGTGCTTTATTTACTAATTTAAAATGAAACATTTATTTTAATCAGTAACCGTAGCCTACTAATCTTACATATTCATAACACCTGTAAGCAGTGTTGTTGTTAAGTTTTCCTCATTGCAAGTTTACCGTCATTGAGTTACGTAGTTGGTCGTGCATGTCAATCAAAATACCTTGCTTGTCAAGTAGGCGGGTACTGACGCAGTTAGCCAGCGCTGTGTTCGAGACGTTACGTAAGTAAAGGCAGGATCTGTGAGACTAGCTTCTGTATTTCCGGTGCGACTCTAGTGTAATTTCAGTGGTTCCATTTACATCAAAAGTAGTCTCATCTTTAACCTGAAGAAGATCTGTAAGTTTCCCCTAACACTGAATCCTCAGTGTGAATTAACCGTCCGACTTGGTTATTGAGTTATGTGGTTGGTTGCGGTGCGCGTCAATCAAAATACCTTCCGTGTCAAGACGGATGTTGGCACAGTTGCTGTGTGCCAGACTTTACGTAGTAAATGCTGGATCTGTGAGACTATGGCGTTGTCCTGATGAGGTGCAACATGACGACCTTTGCCACGCAATCACCCGTCCCACTGATCTTAGTGAGCGGGGCACCGACAAAAGAGAACATGTGGGAAGAGGGGGTCCCTGTGCGTACCCCTGTCGAGTATGTTATGTCTAGGAGGCAGAGATGACGGTCCCAGTGCTAATACAATATTTATAATTCACACTGTACTGGCAGCAGACTCAGGCAATGTATAATGGATCAAATATCACTGCTAAATAGCATTCTGGTAACCTTAACCTGTAGGGCACACAATGTCTTTCCCCTTTGAAGCACTTTCCCTAATTGCATGACTGTTGCCAGGTTGACTTAAGATCAAGCTCACCCTGTAGGGCTTGATAATCACCTTGCTCTGGTACATTTGTGCATGTAGGCATGATTGTGTGCGTGTGTGTGTGTGCGTGCGCTTGTAGTGAGTGAGTGTAAACACACGCGGCCACATTCATATCACAACTCCCAAGACGGTGTTTGCCTGAAGTGAGCGTGCGTCTTCAAAGGGGCTGGAGAACTTGTTTTTGAACTACATGCAGGTTTGCTTTCTCCCAAGCTTTGTTCTCCCCATCACACTGTGGGCGCAGAGCGGCCACAACAAAGGAGGCAACATCGCAGCCGTTATGTGGCCAGAAAACAGGAAAGTAGATATCCCCACTGTGCATAATTTACCTCCGCTCCCATTCCCACTCAACAGCAGTCAGATGTTGTGTGTGTGTGTGTGTGTGCGTGCGTGCGTGTGCATGTGTGCGTGAGCATCTGTGTGTGTGCGCATGTGTGCATGCATGTGCATCTGTGTGTGTGTGTGCGTGCAACGGGGCTCCACAGAGGCCCAGATTGACCCTGCAGTAAGAGGCAGGGTTCAGATAAGGACATGGTCGGTATTCATACACACTGGGTATAGCACATGAGCGCATGTGGATTATATTTACACAATTTTTCATTTATATTTTAATATAATTTGTTAAGACAAAAAAAGACTAAATGGGTAATTAAGTCAGCAAGGTGTTGATTTCTAGCATACCCCTCTGTGTGTGCACCAATTTTATATCCTCTGACAGTATCATGTATCATTTTGCTGAGTGAAAATCATTGCAATAGTATCCAGCTTTATAATATTATATAATAATAATATTACTTTTTGATCGTATTAAGGTTAATTTAACAAATTCACAATCATATTGGTTTAATGCACTCAGGGGTACTTAAGTCAACTTGAAATGGAAGTCGGAAGTATTGAGACTTTTTAATTTAACATGTTTCCTGTAGTAAAACAGCATATTATCGTGGTACAAATTGTAGGAGAGATCTAATTTGTTATGAAAAAAAGGAAAATACAGGTCTCAGGTTGTTTTGGGAACAGCAAAGAAGAAGGTGACATTACCTGAAAATTCACGCTAGCACCTTTAGCTTAGATTTACAGTATTTAGAAGACACTTTTATTATCCAAAGTGACTTACAAGTAGTACATTTGTCAGTGGCGAAATATCTGCAGTCACCAGGGCAGCCACCATGGCAGCCACCAGGGCAGTCACCATGGCAGCCACCAGGGCAGCCACCATGGCAGCCACCAGGGCAGCCACCAGGGCAGTCACCATGGCAGCCACCAGGGCAGCCACCATGGCAGCCACCAGGGCAGTCACCATGGCAGCCACCAGGGCATCCACAGTCACCATGGCAGCCACCAGGGCAGCCACCAGGGCAGTCACCATGGCAGTCACCATGGCAGCCACCAGGGCAGCCACCAGGGCAGCCACCAGGGCAGTCACCATGGCAGCCACCAGGGCTAACTTACACTCGTTCCTGTTTATATCTCACAGGTTTTGCCCCTCGTGGGTTTTATGCAGAATGATGTAAACAGAAGAAAGAAACATTTTACTACATGCAAACCCTTTCAGTCTTGCCTGCATCGCAAAAACTATTGTTTTACAGGAAGGTTAAGGTGAAGGTAAGGTGATACATTTTTCTATTAAAATAATAATACAATAAAAATAAGATTAGGAAAAGTTCTACACCAAAATTTTTTTTTTGTATACCTTATTAATGGGTTTCATAAAATTAAAAAGTTTCTGTTATATTTCAGTATAGGCTATGTGTAGCCTATGATTTCAAGTAATTACATTTTAACATATCTCGATTGTATATTGATTATTTATCTACAATCAGGAGCTAATACTTGCGCTGAGATTGCATGCCCATATAGCTAAAAATCAACCTGTGGTAACTCCGTAGCCTTGCCGTAAAAGTCAATGAGCATCCTAAGATGCCAAAGGCTTTCTAATGCTTTGAAAATTGACGAGAAAGGCCATTGACCAAGCTACAATTTTTGACGAGTTGGGAATGAGAACGTGTTGTTTCACTCGGCAAAAGAGCTAGCAACAAAAACAATTGACCTTCTATATTGAAGCTTTTGGGCTGAACCAACATACTATAGAAAGTCAAGCTAAAGCCACTCTACTGTACCTCCCCTAAACCAGCCCCCAGACTAAGGAAGATGATGGTTTCAGTCTCTCTCTGCATGACTTCTTCACAGTTAACAGTCGGTTAACAATCTCCTAAATGCTCAGATGCACATACACGTGGTGTATTTATATAGGGACCTGCACATTCACAGCATACATTGTAACCATTGCTTATGTACTTAAACACACACATACAGTATATATACTGTATACTGTATACAGTATATACACACACACACGCACACACACCAGTGAAGTGAACACGCCTTGTCTGAAAGCTGTAAATAAACCAACCTTGTAGATAAAAATGTTAGCAGCGGGCAGAAAGGTTAAGTCGTGTTCCTGTTCCAGTGACCTTGAAGGGAATCTTTAAAAGGACATGGGCTAAAACAGAAAACAACATACAGAAAGGTGTTCTTTTTTTTCCCTCTTGACTTTTGATTATACATTGAATCTTGATCTCACCTTGGTCCCTGCGGTATTTATGATTCTGTCAGGCCAAGAAAATGTGTTTTGACCATACTTTACCATAGTATATCAAGTATGAGGGATAAGGGGCATGTATTTTGGCCCAATCCCATTTCTCATTTTTACCCTTACCCCCTGCCACTTGGAACTAAGTTACAAGGCGCAAGGGTTGAAATATTTACCCACAAAATGGGACAACACTTCAAGAACCAGAACATCATTGGTACTGTAAGCCATTTGTAAATTGCAAAATCGTGTTTTACCGGCTTTTACGTTTCCATAATGCCGTCCTCAGCTGTGATGATGTATCTTGCGTGGGCTATACCATAGGCATATTTTTGATATGGACATGTTTTACATTTACAAGCCTACTACAGTATGGCATTGGCAATAATGTTACCGTATCACAATGACAGTTGCCATCTATCTGATTGATCAATTGATCTACAGTACTGTACTAGCAAATGAAAAATTACCAAAAATTTGATCGACCTAGTGGTATGTTACCATTCGTTTTAATTAGCAAGCTAGTTACCGGCGCTGGCATAGATAGTATTCACAAAGCATCACTGTATGGGAAATGTATCAAAACACTCTGATTGGAGTGTGCCTCTGAAAATTGAAAAGGGCTTGAAGGGAATAGTTTGAAGGGCTATATAGCACTATCCCTTGATCCAAACAAGAATTGGGACGTCCTACCCCTATGAAGGTGCAAAATGGAGGGTTAGGGATAAGTGGTAGGGGCAAGGGCTGAAATAAGATTTAGCCTTTGTCTACCATACCGACTTTGCTTGTCCAGGCTGGTCACAAAATATAAATTTTTATCCGTCCATTTCCTTGTTAGTGAGAAACAATTGTTACGACCACATTTATGTCAATTTGGTGTAAGGCCTGCATTTGAATATTTATTGAATGAAGCCTGATAAACATCAACACTGCTTAATTATGGCTGGGATCATTGGGTTTTGGGTGATTAAAATGGGAATTTCACTTCTACTCTATGTGGGTTGATTAAAATGCACACAAAAGGTTCCCTATTGCAGAATGTTTCCTTTGGTGGAATATCAATTTGCTACCTTACTTTCGATTGAACTCTCAATGTCAAGCCACCGCCGTTTTTTGTTGTAAATAGTGACAGGATTCTAATAAACAATCTGCCACGCTTCACCCTGTGTTAATAACCAACTTTCATCTGGTGTCAATCTTAATACAAAACTCCAATTATCCAAATCTTTACTGGAGTGGAAAGGATTGGTTTCTCTCTCCTTGCTGGATAAGTAGAACAACAGCGCTCTACTTAAGCACTGAGCTAAAATCATCTGAATGCATTCTACCTAATCCACTAAAACTTTTAAGTTGATATAGTAACAGCCTACTGTACGCATGGCTGCATCTCACTACATAATTTTCAAACATTATATGCTATTGTCATATTAATATTTTTGTGTTCCGAACAGTTTTACCCATTTTTTTGCAGTTTTTTTCTTTTTTGTTGGATGCGTTTTATAAGCCCCAGTTCAAATGCACTCTTGTACGAAAATAGCTTTGGACAGACTAAGTCCAAATCCATCTACTTTTCTCAGCTGTGGAAGATGGTGTCTCTGCCTCGGGACTGATCAGCCAGAGGTCGTCAGATTCGGCTGACAGTGGGTCTTGTACACTCCGCCAGGACACCTCACGTTCTGCTCCTCTAAGCGTACAGTATATTCTCCAACTTGGGGAGTATTGCATTATTAGCATAAAGAAACCAATAGTTCATTGCATATGTTCACGATCACCACAATGCATTACTTTTTTTAGTAATTTAGTAATTTCTCTTAGGCTGAATAGGTAAGTAAATCCTGTTCCGATAGTTTCTTATAGGAGTGGAGGGAGAATGCTTTCAAAGATTTTATAATGAAAATGTAGCATTGTAATGCATTTCAATGGAAGCAAATATGGAACGCTTCCAGTCTCTTAAGTGGGCGTGTCACAACTGAATATCACTGTGGAGGTTGATGCACAGGCAGTGGCCAGACAGCTAACTCCACCATGCATGGCCTCAAACAAAGTCCTTTTACCTCAAAACAGTTCACTGCAGAAACACATTTGTAGCCTCAGATTGATCGTAGGTACTTGGGAATTAATGACATATACCCCAAATACCCATTAGAGAGAAAAAATGGCCATTCTGGTCTGCAGCATAGAGGGTGAAAAGTCCACCCCTCCACCCACACACACACCCCACTCCCCCCTTCCAAAAATCGAATGCGGAAGTGTCGTGTTTTGGAGCCATCTGTTCAAATATATTCTCTCTGATGGTGGGAAGGTCAGTGCCTGACGTGCCGAGGTCGTTTCTACGGTAACGAGGTGGGTCTAGTCTACTTACTCCAGTCAAAGCAGCAGGAAGCTCATTTCACCACTGCGGCGCCAGGAGAGAGAATAGTCGCGACTAAGCTGGGCGGCCCTCATGTCCTTGTGGCAGAGGTGGTGCCAGTCGACCAGCTGAGACGGGAGATCGAAGGGTTTAGGGTGGGTGGGGGGGTATTGGGACATGCATGGGAGAAGGTGTGTGTGTGTGTGTGTGTGTGTGTGTGTGGGTGGGGGGGGCAGTTCCATTTACTACCCAGCACTAGTGTGTCTGTAATTAGATGTGCCTTAATGAGAGCCAGTGAAGGTACAGCCTCACACAATAGCCTCTTTGAGCATCTATCACCACGCTACCAGATGACAACCTGCAGTTCATCTACTGTACTTACACTTGAGAGATATGCTGCAGCCTATACTATGACTTTTTAACTAACTTATGCAGTGTGCATAATTGCCTACATGTTCATGGTGATTGAACTTGACCTTGTTCTAAATGAAGACATCTTTTAAAATCCTATTCCAGATTACAAATTAAAATGTTAAAAGGCTTCATCCACTTATCCGCACTGCATTCTGCCCTACCGAGCAAAACGTCTTAACGTCCTGATTAATTAGATGGTTCCCTTAGTAGTATGTTGAGGTGGAGTCATCCCAACTGGTCAATTGACAAACCACTCTTAAATTCTGTTGTTGGTTAGACGTTCAAACATGCCTGCATGATGCACACCAGGCGTGAGATGCGGTGCAGATAAACAGAAGACCAGACAGAGCTGTGTGTGATAAGGGAGCAGGGGTGATATTGTCACACTAAAACAGTGGTAGCTGGACTGTGCTGCTGCATATTCTATACGGATTGGCTTTCTCAACGCAATAGAGCCATTGTTTTGAGCACTGAATAGTTTTGTGGTAAGGCCAGAGGATTATTGTATATATCTAAAAATAATCTTTATATTTGCCTACGCACAATGTAAGATGTCCTTGAGTGTTTTGAAAGGCGTCTTGAAATAAAACGTATTTTTATTAGGGTTGTACCAATACCATTTATTAAATGAATGAATTGCTCAGAATTGAAAAGCGATTTTGAGCAATGAATCTGATATTTTTTGTGCTTTTTGTTGTTTCATAGGCAGGACGGTATAGAGAGACATGGAGCGAGTGGGAGAGAGATATCAGGGAATGGTCAGAAAATGACCTCAGCAGGCCAGATTTGAACCCAGGTCCACTACAGAGCTACCACTTGCATCACAACCTGAAAATACTAGTGTTTGCAGCTATAATAATGTTTTAAATACGATATAGACACCTTTTAAATCACCAATAATCTGGAACATCAAAGAGAATGCTTCAGAGTTAAATTTAAAGATATTTGGAAGAGATAGATGCAAGCAGCCAGGTGTTACATACAGTATGCGGCAGGTATTTAGAGAGCAAGGGTAGCTGTGACGTCGTCGGGTATGGAGATGTGGGGCTGTAATATTTACAGTACATGTGGGTGGTGTACTGTATATGAAAGAAGCCTATAGATAACGAGCGAGAAGGAAGGAAAGGTGGGATAGTTCGATCGATGTTTGTGGGATAGCATACGTTTAATGTCTCTGGCAGCTTAAACCAGGTCCTCTGACCCCTCTGTCTCTCTTTCCTACTCTCTCTCTCGCCCCCTCCACCCCCCACCTCTCGCTCTCTCTCTCTCTCTCTCTCTCTCGCCCTCACCCCTCTCTCTCTCTCTCTCTCTCCCTCTCACCCCCCCCCCACCCCTCACCCCCCTCTCTCTCTTGCCCCTCACCACTCTCTCTCTCTCTCTCTCCCTCTCCTACTTTCTCTCCACCCCACCCCTTCCCCTGTCTCCCGGTATCTTCCCTCCCTTGTCTCCCCCATGCACCCCCCCCCCCCCCACCCAACCACACACACACACACCACCACCAGGCGTGGGGGCCTGTCTGCGGGTTTTATTTTATTTCTATTATTTATTTATTTTTACTTTAAAGGGCTTATAGACAATTTTTTAAAGCAGGCTTGGCTGTGCATGGGGGGACGGGGCTTCTGAGGGATCACCCTATGGCGTTGAAGGGAGAGGTGTTTAATTTAGTTAAAATATAAACAATATTCCATTCATATGCATCATTGTCTCCACCTTTTAATATAGCAGCAAATACAAGAAAACACTGATGTTTTTTATATTAATATTTGAAATATAATCTACAGTATAATACACCTTTAATAAACATTTTCTTTTTATATTTTTATCTACAGTATAATACACCTTTAATAAACATTTTCTTTTTATAATTAATCCAAAGTTTTCTCACATCGTGTCCCTGGAGGAATGATACCATACAAATATTGTAATAACCAGATGATCTTACCACGGTTCGCATCAGAAGTCTAGAAAGTAACACAAGTGAAACACACTAATTTAACCTACATTAGCGATAGGAGACGGCCAGCACAACACTAGCGCACACACAGTAATAAAAAATGTTTCAAAACAGATACAATTAACCAGCAGTTATTTTGGTATACAAAGACAAATATTTACAATCAAATGTAATCAAACCAGTGGTTATTTAACATATTGTAAAGTATTAGAAAGACATACAAGTAAATGGAGGTATAAATAAGCAATATAATTGAGTTTTACTTTAAAAGATTCAACTTGCTTTATAATTTTGAGAATACAGTAATAATGTGAGATGTACTGAAATTTACTAGCTAAATTTCCCTTTTCAGCACGAGGTCATTAGGACTATTGTGCTGAGTAGTCTTTTCAGGATTACTTAATTTCAGCCACCAACTACACTGACATGCTTTATAATAGGTTCTAAATACATGCTTTCCAGGGTCATGGAAAATCAGCATTCAAAGCTTGGGATATGAATAATGAACTGTACTGATCTGATCTACAGTGAGAAAAGTTGCCAGGTTGCAGAATGAAAACCAATTCTCGGATCGAACAGTGAAACAATCAGAATAGAGCCTAATGGTTTTACACCTTCAATATGCTGGAGACAAAGAGGACAATGAGCCCTGCAGGGCTAAAAGAGCTTCAATTCCACAGATTGGCTTGGCTGCCATTGGCAGCATGCAAGGACAGATTGTATTTTCCAGCTAAAACGATTTAGCAGCTCCAGCGAACGAGATACTGTAGGCTCTGAAAGTGTCCAAGACACAGATTCTTGGTATGCCGTGTATTTACAGAGCTGTGGCCGGAAGGAAGTGCGTCATGGAGACGTGGGCAGTCTACATAGTTGATAAGTGAAAAAAGCAAAGCAGCATGGCTGTGAAATAATCCCCAGTCCATATATTCTCTCTCTTTCTTCTACGTAAGAGAAATTGGATGTGAGTACACTTTGATTTAGTTTTTTTTTGCTGATGTGTGACCTTGCAGTTTGTTAAAACAAAAATAAATATGACTCCTCCCACCGCCAGCTTTTTGCAGCGTGTAGCTCTGGGCTATTTATTTTGGCAATCAGGTGCAGCTGCCACCTGAGATATTCTACACGTGACATTTATCCAGAGGGGAGGGCCGGGGGCATTCACAGATGCTTCAAAGCAGCTTTGTGCCACAGCCAAGAAAGACCACCCTAGTCACACTAGATAAGGGACAGGAGACTATCACATTAGCACGTGTGTGTGGCTCTACCGCTTAAAAAAAAACACACACACACGCCGAAGACCTGTTACTGCATCTACTGCCATGTGCCTATGGCAAAAATGTAGGGGAAAAAAACATCTTGACAAAAGGCTCATTGCTACATGAGTATTTACAGAGGATCAGGGGATGGCTTCACTTTATGACAACCCACGGTTGTACCATGTACTCTGTATTCTACACAATGTGTATTTGGCAGCACTTCATGAGGCATTTTAAGATGCCTATACGTGTTAACCACAATGTCATTCAGCAGTAGTCCCAGCTGAAAGCTTTCCTCACCGTGGGATTTCCCGTAGGTGTATCACTTCCCCTGGAGGTGTGTTGAAGTCAAACTAATCAATCTTGTCTTTATTTCCAGGATTTGTCTGCTTGTTTGCCGGTGGTCCAAACGTGGTGCCAAAGTGCAAACCACAAACCACTCTTGCTACACACAACACCCAGAACGTAACATGCTGCACGGTCAGATAAATTAGCCGGGCTCCGCCCAACTATTGCTCTAAGTAACATTTTCGCTGCGATTATAGTCTGGAAAACATGTTCGCACATCCACCCTGCTGGTGGACCAATCAGTGACCAGTGAGGGTGACTAAGAGCGTTAAAGTTAAAGTCAAGCATACTTTTCAAATGATGGTAGAGCTAGATGAAGAAATGCAAACAGTTGCAGAAAGGACGACTAGTTAAAGGCTGCTCCAGGTTAATTAGCATACAAAGACTGCAAACAGACCCCAGTGGAGCGTATCCCGACATTATATTCACCAAGTTATTTTGGGTCTGGCTACACCAGGCAACCAATCGAGTGCCCGTCACAAGGTAAAAGTGGATTAAAAGTGGAGCTACACCTTACAGGTCTTCCATGCCCAGTGTTACCAGCAGACAGTCACAGATGGACGTGGTTGTTGGATGGAAAATGGCCAGCAATTGCTCAGAAGCGTCCTGCATGGTAGATATTAAGCCGCACTCACATTACAGTTATGCACGCCGGATGTCAATCATTTTATTGAAGACCGTCTCAACGGATTGAAATCAGTAGTACCCCTACCAGCAGAAATCACTGTTGAAGACCCCCCAGCAATTGAAGTCTCTGTTAAACAAACAGATCCATTGTGCATTAATGTGCACAATTTTTGCTGCAACATGCTCCGTTCATACAGCAAAAAAAATCTAAATAATCACACATTTCTACAAAAACTTTAAATTTCAGTAGAACGTGACGAGGTGAATAACATTTAATAAATGTTATTTTAATAGGCCTACTACAACGTTTGTGAATTTTTTTATTAATAGCTGCAAGCATTCTTTCAGATACTTGAACATAATATATATAGATAATAATCAGCAGGAGACCTCCATCTTCTCCCGTTGCAATGACTACTTTTCTGCCTCATGTAGCGGAACGAGAGTGTATTGCACCCTATGACGTATGTTGTAATGTGAACAAGGCATTATTCTCCTCCAAGAAGAGAATCCGCTTGTGGAGGAAGAGAGAGAGGCGGCGAGAAATCTCAAAGCAAAGGTCAGCGGTGTCGTGCCACGTTGCCGACATTTCAGAATGTTGAGGAGCAATGGCTTTTACGGTGAAAGCAGAGGAACTTGAGAGTATTGTAAAAATGAAATCATTGTTTGGCCTCTAGTGCCATGTTTTTCTTAAATTTTTCTGTTGTAATATAATTTTAACATTTTGTTTTAATTACATAAATATTATGAAGGGGGGGGGGGTATTGATCTAGTGGTCTGGGTGTTGGGCTCCCAGACGGAAGGTCGTGGGTTTGCATCCTTAAGCAAGGTGCCAAACCCTCTAACTGCTCCCGGTGGATGGTCGCACCTTGCATGGCAGCAATCACATCGGTATGTGCATGTGTGTGTGTGTGTGTGTGAATGTGAGGCAAAATACTGCAAATGCAACCATTTACAATGTAATGTAAATGATTGTGATGTTCTGTACTGCATAAGATTATTTAAACCTACTGTACTGTACCTCAATTTAGAGTTTGTTAGACTTCATGAACAAAATTATGGCCAATGATCATTAGGCACAGACATTGATGGGTGAAACATACTGTAGCATATCTATAATATGCACGCATCATGCTTAAACCATACCTTAGATCTTTAAATGGTACATTATAATACATGTAACATGTTTTATTTTTAGTAAAAAAAATCCATTATCATGTAGTCATGTGGACAATTACGTGAAAGAAAACAATCTCAACTATATGGTAATTAGATGCACTTCACTATGTCAAGGATCCTCTAAACTCTTCAGTTTCTGAATGTAATAAACATCCTAATTCTTTCGTATTTTAGGCAGTGCAATGGCATACACACACAATTGCCTCAAAAGCCTTTAAATAGCCTCCAACGACACAGACAAAGGCCTTGATTTCTGTCATGTTTGGGGGGGAAAAAAGTGAGCTCCTGCAGTATTGATCATTCACGTTTGCTGAAGGAGCGTGAAGACATACCTTATACATATTTATCACCAAAACATGCCCTTGTTTTTCAGCGTCATCCTCTCAAGTGCTTTTCTCTCAGCAGCACAGCCGTGGATTGTTATGCATGGAGCGACATGACCTGCAGGCATCGCTCTGATTCTTATCGCTGCGCTCACATCTGATGGGTACGCAGGCCCAGACAAAGGCAGGTCCTGCCTTCTTCTGCTCACATCTGCCTTTTTAACGATTCCATCACCGTCAGATAAGCCGGATGGCGATATAGACAAGATGGCAAAAACAATTTACAAAATAAAAAAAATTGTGGAGATGGAATGGCATCGGCGTGTGACAATGAATGACAACGCAACGCAGCTTCAACAGTCAAAAAAGATGAAACTGGATGAGATGGAGATATGCCGGCCGTCGGAACCGGGAATGGCTCAGTTATGTGAAATTAAAAAGATTTTGGCAATTTGATTTGATTTGATTTATTTACTCCCGAATGCCGTCATGTTGCTATTTGGAACATACACTGTAACGGTGTCTGGTGATATTGCCGTTGAAAGTTCTGCTGGCCTGCCATCATTTTTCATCCTCGTTTTATGAGTCAAATTGATTGAAGTGATTCACTATCTTTATTTGGAATGTGGCAATAATCCAAATATCGTGATGCAAATAAGACGTGTACAGTATATCAATAATAGTCAAGGTCTGAGAGCATGCACTGTGAATCATGGACTTTTCAAATGAGGGCAAAATATAGTTTGCCCTTATTTGATAATTTCCCCTTAATGGATTGTATTTGCGTTATGTCTTATTATTGTCACAAGCATATTAAATATATAAATATACTATGCTGCATGTTCTAATGTTCTGTGATTGGTCACCAGCACGTGTTATGCCGTATTGCAGCTTTTGTGCTGTTCTGCTCCATCGGCAAACTTATGGCGCCTGGCTTCTCAATGCCCGACAGACGCCCGCTGCATCCTGAGTGACAGACCGCTCCCCACAGAACCTGCTGAGGGTAATTGGCATTCAGGATCATCTGGATGATATGGGAGGGTGTCGAATTCTGCGAGACGTTGCTGCCCGCCTTTTATCCCTCGCCACAAAGTTCCCTGAGAGCAGCACCCCATTTGCACAATGAGTGAGGGAGAGTGTGAGAGAGAGAGAGAGCGGTAGACAAAGACTGCATGTGGGAGAGTGTGAGCTCTCCCCTGAGAGAGAGAGAGAGAGAAAGGCAGACAAATACTGTATGTGGGAGAGTGAGAGCTTTCCCGCGAGAGAGAGAGAGAGAGAGAGAAAGAGAGAGACATAGAGAGAGAGGCAGACAAATACTGTATGTGGGAGAGTGAGAGCTTTCCCGCGAGAGAGAGAGAGAGAAAGAGAGAGACATAGAGAGAGAGAGAGACAGACAGAGAGAGAGAGTGTGCTGCTTTGCATGCAGTGAGTTGGCAGTAGCTTTCCCGAAGGAGACATTGCCGGTGAGGGGGAAAGGGCTTTCTATGCATGAGGAGAAATCTCCTTCAGGTTTGTGTTGTGCCCCTGCAGCCCTCCGTCTAACCACACATCCCCCACTCCCTCCATCCCCGCCACCCACAGCCCACCCAGCCGCCCAATCCCCTTGCCATGGCCGTATAGGGATATATTGACCTGTCACCCTGATCCTCGCAAGGGAGTTGTGTGGGGTGCTGTCTGTCCTCTGGAACCGATTAATTAACGAGGGAGAGAGAGCGAAACAGAGAGAGCGAGAATGAGTGAATACAGTGTTGCGATACACACTGATAGTTGCCATGCCTATGTTGTACGGCGGAAATGGCTCTTTCATTTCATACAGAACAGAACAACGAGAAGTGAGCAACATTCAGCCCCCATCAACATTTGTCTTGTTCCCAAGACAAATTCTGTTTAAGGGAATAGAAAGCTGCAACAGAAGAGGCAATCAAAGAAATGCCATAAAATGGGATTGTTTAGAAAGCAATATAACATCTGGATCCAGAGAGCTGTATTCTTTATTACTCTGTGGACATTTGATGGAGGGTATTAACCTGCGTTACTGCCAGCTCTGATAAATTACTCAGCTGTACCTGTGCCCCAAAGGTAAATAATTAGTGTGTTTGATAGCTATAATAACCACGTTCCACGCGCTGCAATGCTGAGCCTCTATTGTCATGACTAAAGAGCGGTCTGAAGAGAAAGCTGAAGTATGATTTCTGTCAAATAGTTACAGTGACTTTAATGCTTAGTGAGCTAAAAAACAATAATTTGTCAAGAGCTGATGCCTTAACACACTCTGGCATTAAGGCATCCTATGGAGCAAACGAGGCACACTTTAACCATGGAAGATTTTAACTATTTGCAAAGATGTTGTTTCGTTCAAAAAAGAGGCTACATCATAAAATACAATACTTTTGTTACAAAAGCCAATTACTTTATATTCTACAGCCTAAAGGGGCAATGGAGTCTAATAATCCACCAACATAGTTTTTTTTAACAGAATGCCAAAAGGTATCATAAAAATCAATAAGGTACATCACATCCCCCACACAAAGTCAGTTTATGACTGCTGCCGAAATATGAAAATACTAATGTATTTTGACTTTTTTGGTATGTACTTACTCATGTTTGCCAATGTTGACACTTTTGGGGCTAGCACTACTTCAGATCGTTTAAAACTTTTGTCAGCACTACTTCAACAACTTTTGTTAAAGTGCATTTTGCCTACTATCACAATAACCATTCAGTCACTTTCATTCTTTTCCAGTCCTCAAAATGCTATTGGATTTATAAATGAGTGTACCCCAGAAATGATTGACAGCCTTGGTGAAGATGTGCATAGAGGTTGTGGAAAAAAATGTTATTAGTTGATCAGACTTATCTTTCTTAGAAAATATGAAAGAAGTCTAGACTTATAAGTGCTGTAGTTATGGTTGTAGCGCTATTTAAAATGAGTGTATTTTGATAGCGACATCCATCAGCTATCAGTGAGTGAAATGCTCTGTGAACATATCTTCTCTGGTTGATAATAGCCCCATAAGTTGATTTATGTTTTGAAAGCGACTCACAAGATTCTGGCCAATAAGACCCTTTATTAACTGTTTGTTGTGGCAAATCCACCTTGCATATGTCAATCACTTGAATGTGCTCACGTTTGTAAATGGGCAATGGCAGAACAATGCGCTCCAAAGGGAGGGAGTGGAGATGGGGGTGTTTTATTTGTGTTGATGATTTTCCAAAATATCTATTTAGTTCTTTATTAGCTAGCTTTAGTTCTTTATTAGCTAGCTTTAGTTGTTTTTTAGCTTGTTAGTTGCTAGTCTATGGCTATATGGTTTAGCAGGGTCTGAGGCTATATGGTTCAGCAGGGTCTGAGGCTATATGGTTCAGCAGGGGTCTGGGGCTATATGATTTAGCAGGGTCTGGGGCTATATGGTTTAGCAGGGTCTGGGGCTATATGGTTCAGCAGGGTCTGAGGCTATATGGTTCAGCAGGGTCTGAGGCTATATGGTTCAGCAGGGTCTGAGGCTATATGGTTCAGCAGGGTCTGGGGCTATATGGTTTAGCAGGGTCTGGGCTATTGTTCAGCAGAGTCTGGGGCTATATGGTTTAGCAGGGTCTGTGGCTATATGGTTTAGCAGGGGTCTTGGGCTATATGGTTTAAAAGGGGTCTGGAGATATATGGTTTAGCAGGATCTAGTTCTATGGTTCAACAGGGGTTGGGTCTGGATCTATAGTTCAAGAGGGGTCTGGGTCTGAGTCTAGGAGAGCCAGCCTTTAGATGCGGAAAGTCTGTCAAGGCTCACCTACTTGACAGAAATATGTGTTTTGATTGACATGCACGACAACCGACTAACTAATTACAGGATCCTGAGGAATTCTTTGGGAAACTAACTTTTGTCTTCTAAATCGTTTAAATAGTAGGCTATGGTTACTACTTTAAAGCAAAAAGATGACTGAAATTATTTATTACAGCGTTTTGTCATTATTACATATTTAATACTGTGAGTGAGACATTGCTTACAGCCAATGAAAGTGTTCTACAGGATTTCCTGGTAGTGCAGACATGCTTACAGGGTTCCTGTGTGTCAGACGGTCAACACGAGTTGCGTATGTGACGTTGTGCTGGTGGATGGACAACGTTGATACAAGTGGTGGGGATGATACGTACCTATAGTGCTATGGGAGCACATGGTAAAAAACATTTATTAGACAAAATTACTTGCATTTATGGGTTCACTGCCAAGCATATTTATTGGGAGCCAGAACCTCATAGACAACACTGCTTAATACATAAAGCAATAAATACATCCTCATTCTTATGATGGGGATTTCACCTTGTGCATGGTCTCATTCATTTAAATGCTGACTGAAATCTCACCAGAACAAATAAATGCCTGTGTGTGCACTACAGCCTGAAGCATGTAAGACATTAATATACTAAATGATTTCTACAATTTGACCCTCAATGAATGTGAGGGTCAGGTAAATAATGTTCATATTAAATAATATATGTATGAGGCAGTTGATTGTGCAGGTTATAACATAATGCAAAATATTAGTCACAAGCCTGTACTAGATTGGCAGCCATCAAATCTAGATTGCAGTATTTCTGTGTTGAACTATACATTCATTCAGTCAATAATATGCGAAGTTACCAGTCAGTGACTGACAGTTTTAATAACAATAATAACATCAACAATATTCCTTTGACAACCTTGCGTAACAAAAACACTTTTTTTCTCTCCCTAAGTATTTGTTTATTTCTCTTCGTCATTCTCCTGCATGTATAATACATTTTGCCACGTCTAAACCAAGACAGTCATAAACAAAAAATACTATTCTTGACTTTTGTGTGACTTTAACATAAAGGTTTAACGTCTCTCACCGGTTGACCTCCAATGCCATGCATGGACAATGCATATCTCCCACCCGCTCTAAGCAGAGCGCTGTTGATAGAGGGCCGAGTGAGAAGACATCGTATGCTTGAATGGCCAGTGTGGACAGAATGATGGAAGCCGCTCAGAGGAGGGATCCTCTCTTTTCTCCGGCCTCGACGTCTGGCTGGCAGCCGCTCAATCGTCTGTGACTTTGTAATATACAATTGGATTCCCCTTGCCTGCTATAACATCCTCTTGCAGATTAGACTCTGGGTGACCCACTGTGGAGACAGGTTCGAACATATTGACTGCCATGCATATGCAAGAGCCTCTCAGCGGGCCTGTCAGAGAGAGAGAGAGAGAGAGAGAGAGAGAGAGAGAGAGAGAGAGAGAGAGAGAGAGAGAAAAAAAGAGAGAAATCAAGAGAGAGAGAGTGAGAGAGAGAAAGAGAGCGAGAGAGAAAGAGAGAGAGAGAAAAAGAGGGAGATTGAGCGTTAGAGATATATAGAGTGAGAGATGGTGTGTGTGTGTCTGTGTGTCACCTAACCCCGCTGGCTAGCACAAGTGAAGCCTTTAAGGGCGTATACATTATCTCTGAAAGGAATGGATGAGGTTTTCCTTGAGTGAGTCACTGTTAAAAAGAGGCTGCGTGTCCTTTTACATCAATGGTCCTTGAAGCAACCTGCAATCCCCCCACCTATCTCTCTAACACACACACACACACACATTATCACGACAGCAGTTAGGGCAGCATAGAATTTTGGTACAATATGTTCTGTATGCATTTCGAAATCCCACGACGTATTAAGCAATGGCACCCACTTTTGTCCCATGTTTCGGTTCACGCACATTTATACGAGATCCTGAAAATTAATGTAAAGCCATTCCCAACCTTTAGTCACTGTCTGTGTCAGACTTGGAAACAGAAGAAGAAAAAATATATAATAAATAATAATAATAAACAATAAATACATGTTCAAAACCTGAAATGGCCTTCTGTTTTCAACAGTCTGTTGCTGTCCAACATTCATATGGCTGGACAACATAAATGCTGTGTTTTTGTAATTGCCTCCACTTTCATCTCTGGTTGTTCAATCACTTATATTCTCTCATACTACACACATGCAACTGTGCTTCTTGTGCAGTCTGAAAACGTGTACACCTTTCTACTTTACAAGCTATGAAAAACTATAAAAAGTCACGCACATGCACAAAATGAATATTGAACATATGCTAATGGGACTGGATCACCCCCATATTCTTTCCTGTGGTTCAGCTAGCTTGTTGCACGACCCTTTCAGGCTTTTTATAGTTATTTTTATCCATATCATATTTTGGATTCTTTCATGCATTTATCTCTCTGACACAAAGGATCCTTTGTAAATGAATAAGCCGAAGAGTGACAAGCCCGAGACAGCTTGAAAATTGTGTCGGTTTGCATACAGTAAGTCAGAATGTAGAAAGAGGAAAATGAATCCCTGAGGTATTTACAGTACATGGACCATATGCACAGTATACAGTATTTATATACAGTATACTGTAGAAGACTACACTAGTCCACCGTGTACTGAAAACTGCATTCTCTTGAACATAAGCACAATGTGTATAGAACGGAGCCCCAAAATGGCTGCTCTGTGTGACCATTAGTGACCAGTGCTGACACAAAAAACCTTGTGGGACTGACCTCAGAGGAGCAGAGAGAAAGAATTGTCCAGGTGTGACCTCTGACCTCTTTGGAATTTATAAATGGAACACAAAGATCCGTCGTAGCACTTAATCTTAATTTGAACCTAGTTGTCTCCGCTTCTCTGGCCTGGGCTGTGACTTCTGTATGAAGGTGGCATACATATGACTTTAGGCAACTAAAAGTGTAACTTGGCTTGTTTTGAGGCTATGTACAAACTGAAACAAGGTTATGAGGTTCAGCGTTAGCATTACATTAATTGTTACAACATGACTGTGATTGAATTTGAAAAATTCAGGTATTGTGTAGCATTAAAGGTGTAGTCAGCTATTGCAAACTAATTATAACACTTTTTCTCAAATTCACCAATATCTCTGGCGTTGTTAATAGGAATATAAACAAAGTTGTGAACACCGCTGACAACAACAAAGGCGTAGTACTACCGGAGTACTACACTTTGCTTCACAATGTGTTTCAATGTGAGAGGCAGAGCTGCAGCGGGATGGTGTTTTGTTTTGAGCTGGAAGTTAGCAAGCGGTCTCGAGAATGACTTAAGGCCCATTTTTACTCCAGTGTTTTAGTAAAGTGTACGTATACATATGCAAATTATACGCAAGCAGCATTGCCAACATTACTGCACTGCGTATTGCTGATTACCTCAGGTGCTGAGAGCGCTCAGTACAACCAGAACTGCCAGCTAACCTGCCAATAATGAAAACCGTTTTCTAGCGTCCTAAGCATACAAAAAAAAATTATGTTTTCCAGCAAATCTCTTAATTACACCAATGTTTTGCTTACATTATCAAATAGATATGGTGATAGAAAAAGTACTAATAGATCGCAATTTTCTTCTGGTTCAACTATCTGCAGAACCCGATCGTTGTGGAAACTGGGCACCCTACCCCTCGTACATTTAACCACTTTTAAACACATTTAATACATTTATCCAAAGGCTAAACTACCCCATGAATGTAGTTACTAATCTTAACCAGAGGGTAATAGATCGAACTCCTAAAATGAACCACAATAAGCAGTTACACTATTAGTTTCACTCTTTAAAACTCACTGCCACTAGTTTCCGTCTTGCAGAACATCAGAGGATCCATACTGCCCCATGATTTCTGTTGATATTGCACCTTGCGTATGCGTACGGATGCGTAGACACAAGGGCTGGGGAAAGGTGCAAGTAGGGATTGAATGTATGCAGGATACGCGTGGCAGCGATGTATGCAAACTTAACAGCGAGTATAAATGAGCCTTAACCCTGCCTTTAAAGAGCCAGTTCTATAACATACACAGCTATTTATTTTTTGGGCACAAAATACATTTTATCATGGACTAAATGGTTTATTTTGACAGTATTTCTGTTTGTGTGCCTATTTATTTTAGTTTCTACTAAAGTATGATGGAAAATGTAAGTTCTCTTATTGAGGTCATCAATGCATGTACAGTAAATATAATAAATATAAAGCTTTTTTTAAGCGCTCTGGCACCAACAATATTCTTTCTCTCTGTGATTCTCAGCTCTGTTTCAGCAATATCCCTGTGGTGTTTATAATTTAAACTACATCCGTAGATAAATAACTTAATTAAATTGAATTCCCTTTAATTAGTCAAATAATTATGTCTATTCTAACATATTTGATGGCAAACGGCCCTTTCATGTTGGCAATCGATAGGTATTGTTAAAGATTTAGTAAAACATTCCTCTGAATATTTAAGCCTAAATATAGAGTCTACTACGGTATGTTCTCTTGTTTGACTCACTACTTTGTATTCACTGCAAGTATTACAAGAGGGTTGTGTACAAACTGCCAGTCGATGGCATTCTAAGTGGATGCTTCTTGCCTACTTCAGCGCTAATGCATATGCTACCTAACTTAAAATGTATTGAAAAGCACAACATTTAACCGTTCCCCGCCAAGATTCACTGGAAATTCCCAAGCTAATTAACATCAAATAAACACAGAGATATTTTGCCCAGAGCTTCCTTGTTAAATAAGGGGGTATGTGCATTTGAATCTTATCAGGAATCTATTCAGCTGGAAAATAAAACCAAAATGTCAATGTCTGGCCTGATCAGGCATGCAAATGTGATGCATGCAATTAAGGCTTAACAATCACTTATTTTTTTGGGTGCTGCTTGGTTGTTACTAAGTTTATATTGATAACAATGACATGTTTTACCGAGCTGTAGTAAACAACACACTTTTGACAGACTAATGCCATTAGACAACCATGTTAAATGCGAGGAGAAGAAAGGCCTAGCATGTTTCACTTTGATGCAGTACAGGCGGCGACAGTGGGTAGAGCAGGGCGACGGGTTATTCGTAAGTTGCTGGTTCTAACCCCGCTAACTCCTGTAATTGTTGAGGTGTCCTTGACCCTAACTGCTCCCGGTGGTCGGGTATCTCCTTGCGTGGTTGACGCCACCATCTGTGTATGAATGTGAATGGGTGAATGAGGCAAGTCTGTACAACGCATTGAGTGGCCAAAAGGTTGGTCAAGTGCCATATAACCACAGTCCATTTACCATAGAGTACTTTAACACTGCGAGACATTACACACCATCTTCAATGAAGGGTGTTGTGCTGCTCTGCTGATGTCCAACACACAGCATGGTCCAAGCTACGCTTGGCTTGCGTTATCTTCCCCAGGCCAGAGGGTGCTGCTCACTGAGCTCCACGATTGTGCTTCCACTCTCCTGGCTGCAGGCATCTGGTCCGCAGTGACTTCGGCCTGGGCCCAGCCCAGGCACAATTTGCGTCTAATTCCAGGTGACACATTTAGCGCACGATTTAGCTTGCAGACGCACAGCTGTGTCCTCGACACTCAAGAAAAGACCGCTGGGCTGTCGTCTCCTGAGCATAATTAACCCCTTCATTGTGGAAATAAGCACAACATTATGAATAATTTCCCGCTGTTTGAGGTGGTTAGTTAAATAGAAGCAGTTGTGTGTCGGTCTGCTTGACTTACTTTTGGACCGTCAACACACTGCAGAGTGACTGATGATATAATTCGGCAGTTGGGGACCTTGACACAGGCAACAGAATGACATGGAAAGGGAACAGTGCCTAATGATCGTTTCAAAACCAAAAGCCCTCTGGTGTGTAATTATGAATACTTATAATAGTGTTAAAATACTTAAATAAGATTACAATTAAAGTTTTAGTTTATAAGTCTAAAAGGCCATCTACCCCTTTACTTTTTAGTCTGATTTTAATTGGTGTGGTATTTATTCTGACTATACATGTGAGAGCAGTGGTGAGAACTATGTAAATAGACTGCAAAAATGTATACGAATTACAAACACACGTATTGTTGCTTTATTGAGCACTCTCTGATTTCCTATATAGTGTAGATTCTGTTCACTCAGTAATAATTAATTAGCAACATTGTCATGATATTTACTTTAGTAAACATCAAATTATCATATTTTTGTATTAAATTGTAGGGGAAGTTTCTGTTTCTGAGAGTGTGTTTTTTTTTTTTATATTTAGCAGATAATTGATGCAACTAGAACATTGTAAATCCATTCATTAGTTCATTAAAATAATGGTCTGTTTTGAGGTCCCTGTGTTCAGTTGAGCATTGCCTTCATCCCTAGCTCCTTGGATAAAGTTATTTTATCATAAACGCATGCATGCTTATACATTAATTGATGTCAAATGAAGCCTGTAAGTCTCACATGCGATTTTGGTATTAAACTGTAGGAAACCCTTGTGAGATTTCAATTCAGGTAAAATATTCCATGTGATTTGACACTGCTCTTATGTAAATGAGGCTCAAAAGCAGCCTTTTTTTTTTTTCATTTTCGACTGACATAATGTTATTGATATAATTGAATACTTCATTGGAAATATGCATCTAAACCCCTTTTACACTATAGGACTAAAATACAACATCTGATGAGTATATTTGTCAAGGAATAAGCCATTGTGAGTGAACATATCAAAATACTTATGGGTTTTATTATTAATGTCACAAATATAATTTTTAAATGTGTGTGGTAGTTATAAATGCATATATAAATCCATAAATATACATATGTGCTTATATATTCTATTATTTTATTAATATATGTACTAATCTACAGTCTGCAAAGGTTTAATTCTCCCTCATTGAGAAATTCCATTATGGCTGTCTTTGGCGCGACCAATGACGTATCTGAAAATTGGCTCTGAATATTGAGCTGTGATTGGCCAAATTTGACATGTGAGCACTTAAAATATTCCTTTGGATCCCGGGAAGAAGGGAAATGTAGTTTTAGATTCTGTGTAGTCCTTTTGCAGACTGTATGTATGTCTGTAAGATGCCAATGACCTATCAAATAACTACAAACCCCAAAGTATCGCTGTCCCAAATCGAGAGGATGTATTCAAAATGGACGATCAGTATGACATTCTAAGAATGCTTCTGTTCATGGAATATCGTTTTTAAGATATTTTTGGGTCAATCCAAGGCAAGCTTTCTCAATTAACTCATCACAGGTAAGTGTGTGTTATTTCTGCTGCAATTTGGAAGTAGAGACGATGGCAAAAACAACGCGAGTGCTCTCTTTCCGATGGTGTACGATATGTTTTATTGCCTGACATTAAAAAAAAGTCTGGCGATCCTAACGTCTATAATAATAGCAACCACACATGTATTTTAACAAATAAGATGAGTTGGGGAGGGGGGGAAGGGGGGGTGCATGGTGCATCCCCGCCCACCGTGAAGCTGAAGAAGTTTAAGACAACGTGGACAAAGATGAGACGACCTGTTCATTTTTTACAATAATACAGTAAATTTGGAAAAAGGACATTTCTGCCACAATTCTACAAACACATACCTGCCTAAAGAACTTTATATTATATATATATATATACTTTATTTATTTGACTAATACCTCCTGTATTTAGTCAAGGTCTCTGAAATTCATTAATGGTAGGTTGTCAATTTAGCTTAGTTTATTTTAGTTTTAGTTTATTATTTTAGTGTCACACATATAGCAAATACATAAAAACATAGACTCACCCGACCCGACTCCGGATAAGCGGGAGAAGATGGATGGATGGATGGATAAAAACATAGAATATACTACGTGTGCAGGTGCGTGTGGTAGAAATCTAATTTGGCTTACAGTAAAACTTTAAATTAAACATAAAATATGCCAGACTTGCCAGGTAGTATTCATGTGGTGGCAACAAGTATAGATTATTTTTATTTTATTTTTATGTGCATATTTTCAGATTTGGTCATCTCTGAAATGTTTATTGTGCAGTCTTTCAAATGTCCTCCTCTTATGACTGAAATCTGTTTTGAGCAGATTAGGAAAAAAGTAACTTGTGTTAACCCCTGACGGTGCATATTCATAATTTATTATGCAAATAGTATACATTTGGGATTTGCCACACTGAGCACAGTGAAAGTGACATTTATAAAAGGAAAAACACAGCTGTGAAATAGTGTGTGTGTGTGTGTGTGCGTGTGTGTGTGTGTGCGTGCGTGTTGGTACAAGTGTCTCAGTATGAAAGCAAGCTGAGTGGGCGTGTTCTAATTCAATAAGACAGATGGACCCATTTAGAGCCTTAGCTATATTGCCCAAGATACAACCAAGTGTCTCCTATGTACGTACATATTATTCCCTTGCCTCTGCCATCTCATTTAATCAGAATGGAGAAGAGAAAATGAATAAAAAGATACTAACTTGTCCATGGAAACAATGCTGTAGCTAAATTAGTCTCATTGCCGAAACATGATCTTGAGAAGAAACGGGGTGCTGCGTATTGCAACTCAAGAGGGAGCACCTTTATGGAGGAGGTACAAATCTGGAGGCGTGCCCATCATCGGACAGACAGGTCAGGGTCACAGCAGAGACAGGTGGGACACACATGAGGCACCGGTACACGTGTTGGTCCCAGAGGGCAGCCTATAGTCAGGGCTACATGGCAGCACCCCCGCAATATACCTGCATTGTCCTGTAAGAGACCTATCTCCTGCTCCGACTGGTAAAGGAGAATAACAGCTGCAGAAGTTTTTTTTTCTTTTTTATATATATATATATATACATATACATATATCATATA
>JAODUK010019926.1:0-20137 GCA_027564635.1 Typhlichthys eigenmanni
ATCGAAATTAATATTGATATTGCAATTTTCATGATCAATATCGCAATATCACATTTGATCAATATCGTGCACCCCTACTGTCATCTGTCTCCATAGCAATGGGCTGAACTTCTTCTTCAAGCTGCTGGCGTGGGTGTACACGGGATCAGCTAGCATGTTCTCAGAAGCCATCCACTCTCTGGCTGACACCTGCAACCAGGCTCTCCTGGCGCTTGGCATCAGCCAGTCCATACGCAACCCTGACGCCATACACCCGTAGGTGCCAGCCAGCCAGCCAGAGTAGTTTCATCCTCTTCCGTTCATTAGCACTATGTCACATGGCAACTGTGATGAACGTCTGAAGCATATACCCCCGTAAGATCGACACTTTCTCTCTGACGTTCGGGATGTTTCGATATCCATTGGCTGTTAGCATTATCACTCACAAGTATGTCTCTGTATTTTCCGGTGAAACGATAGCGCAGTGCTTTATTTACATATTTAAAATGTTCAATTTATTTTAATCAGTAACAGTATGCTTCTAATTTAACATATTTACAATACCTGTAAAACAGCCAGACTCGGTTTTCCTCAATGCAAGTTTAACATCCGACTTGGTCATTGAGTTACCGTAATTTCCCGACTATTAACCGCAGGTCAGTATATATGTAATTTTTTATAAATAAAATTGTCTATTAACAGCACCCATGTATTTACTGCAATGTATTCAATGTTATGTCATCGGGATGGAGGCATTATGTCAAAAAAGTCAGATACTAACCACTTCAATATTAGTATTGCTAGCTAGGCTACGTAAATAAATTACTATTGTTTGCTACTGTGTTATTAACAAGCCAAATCGGCAACAAACAGCGTGGCTAAGAAAAAGGCGTTATTAATATATATCAGTGCTTGCAGGAGATGCGTGAATATGCTAAGTTATGTGTATTTTCAGTTCAGTTTGCCACCGCCCCTGTACTGTAGCGGTGGTGGTACCGGGCTTTTAGTCAGTAGGCTACTGGCAGGTAAAAACCAATGGCGCGGCCTTTAGAGAAGCAGGCTGCATAATCTCTTGGCGTGTAGATGTTATATTCTCTCTGATTAGTTTCTCCGTGCGTCTCTCAAATTTACCAAACTGCTTCCTTCCGGGTGCTACCCATAAAAAAAAAAAAACCTCCACACAAATTTCGGCCAGACGTGAAAACAACAAACCCAGCTCGTGGGAATATTGCCCACACACAAGAAGGGTGCCACATGTTATGGACTTATCTTCGCTCAACGTGCACCTCACGGTCACTACTCAGCATTATGCTAAAGAAAATGTAATATAACCACGTGGACAGCTTTCATTGGATTTAATTTAATGTTCTTGACATGACCTGGACTAATCAGAAACACTTAATATTTTTTCTATATCTGCTTATTGGAATGTAGCCTACAAAAAGTATGGGTAGCTTTTTGTCAACAGAGTGGTAGCATACTATATGCTTTGTAGTAATATTAGAAAGATTTGTTTGTGGGCTATCATGGAAACCCATAGAAAATATTTGGAGTGCGAATGAATCAAGAACATGCGGCCTCCCGTCTTCGAGATACAATGGGATATAATATATTAACCTTTGAGGTCGCAGCGGGTTGTCATAAAATTATACATTTTTAAAATTACGTTTCTCAAGCTTTTATTGTAGCCTACCAGACAGAATGCGTTAAATAGACTGACGTGTTTATTGGACATAGCCTAAAGTTTGTATTATTTTTCAAAGAAATTACATGCATATCATTCACCACATATGTTGTCTTAATTCATAAATAAAGTAGGCTAGGTTTATTTAGATACGGTTAATACATCTATCTTTTGGTTCATCTACATGGTTTGTTTACTGTTACTGTCCTCAAAAAGCATTGCTTCTGTGACTCTGCAGTATATTTGCCTTTCACACGAGAGGCAGGCAGGACGGAGAGCGGGATCCCAATTCACATGTGCAAAGCCCTCTATCTGTCTCAATCTGTCAGATTGTCCTACTACCATAGCAAAATAATTATAGTTTTGGATATCTAATTTATATTGCCGGATTACCTTAAAAAGAATAATAAAAATAGCCCAATGAGAGAAAAAAAAATGTAACCTTGTGTGCAGACCGCACTCGACTATTAGCCGAAGAGCTGCCGACAGTTTTCAAAATCAATGTATTAACCGCGGCTAATAGCCAGGAAATTACAGAACGCAGTTGGTCATTGTGCTCTGCAAGTCTAGGGATGGAGTATCGGAATGTGTGCTGGTGTAACGGGATGTGTGCTGGATGTGTGCTGGAGTAACCGGATGTGTGCTGGAGTAACCGGATGTGTGCTGAATGTGTGCTGGGGTAACGGGATGTGTGCTGGAGTAACCGGATGTGTGCTGCATGTGTGCTGGGGTAACGGGATGTGTGCTGGAGTAACCGGATGTGTGCTGAATGTGTGCTGGGGTAACGGGATGTGTGCTGGATGTGTGCTGGAGTAACCGGATGTGTGCTGAATGTGTGCTGGGGTAATTGGATGTGCTTGGGTATAAATATCAAATATTAAGTGTGGCTAATAATCTTGTATTGTTGCTAGGTTTAGCACTCACATTTTCATTTTGGAAGCTCATTTCTTTCCCCCTGTTTTTGTTTTCAACTGTGGCTAATGATGTTTGTAGTAATTATTTTGCCATGACCTCTTTGTGGATTTCCAGGTATGGCTTCTCCAACATGCGCTACATTGCATCACTCATTAGTGGAGTGGGCATCTTCATGATGGGAGCAGGACTCTCCTGGTACCACGGCATAATGGGGCTATTGCACCCACAGCCCATGGAGTCTTTGCTATGGGTGAGTGTTAACATAGCCTGCAATGTAATGGTATATAGCAACATAACCTACAAAGTCATGCAATATAGCAACATAGCCTGCCATGTAATGCAATATAATATAAAGTCATGCAACACAGCATACAATGCAATATATTATAGCAGCAAAGCCTATAATATAATGCAGTATAGCAACATAGCCGACAATATAATGCAATTCTGCAGCATAGCCTACAATGTAATGTATTCTAGCAACGTAGCCGACAATATAATGCAATGAAGTAACATAGCCTGCAATGCAATGCAATATACATTGCCTACAATGTAATGTAATATAATATAATGTCATGCAACATATCATACAATGTAATGTAATATAGCAACATAGCCGACCATATAATTAAATATAGTAACATAGCATGCAATGTAATGCAATATAGCAACATAGCATACAATGTAATGTGTATAAAATGCACACAGTCTAGCTGCCGTTCAGGAAAGTAATTTCTTCTTCTTACCTCTACAGGCCTACTGTATTCTAGCAGGCTCACTGGTCTCTGAAGGAGGTAAATTACACAGTAAAATCTCTTAGGCAGTGACATTTAGGACTATTACAGTAGGGCTGGATGTGAGCATGTCTGAGCAGGATGACTAACTCCTACTATTACTACTATTATATACTTTTAATAGACCCTTTTCACACGCAGAATACGTCGCACCTGGAATGGTCATAGGTGGGTAAACAACAGCAGGCAATATGGAAATGTTTTTTAAGTCTGGCGATATATTTATTTTTTCTACATTTAAGAAGGGTTTTGCCGTTCGCCAGCCCAGATAATACTATTATAGTAGCTAAGGGTACAGTACCGTACTGTACTGTAAGTAAATGAGGAAAAGAGAGGAGCCTAATCCAGAGATACATTTTTAATAATGTGACAAAATTATCTTAACTGCCATTGCAGTTTATATGGTTGGATGAATGGTTGGTTGGGAGCCTGAAAATATTCACAGACAAAGGTGCTGCCTGTTAATAATTAAAAAACGTACGGGTAGCACCAAAGTCTCGTCTAATGTTGACTACACATAACCTTCTGAGGTCATGATTGTTTGAAAATTGGTGGAAAGCAAGGTGGGGGTGTTCATATTTAGAACATTTGTTTAATACTGTGTGTAGTACCTCTTGCCGCTGCTACTGTTTACCCATCTATGATGGGTCTATTGCGCTCAGTAAACAGCCTAATAGTAAATTGTGATGATGCCAAATGAAGGTATAAATGTGCTTCTTTGCCTCAGCTACACTGCTAGTAGCCTTCAATGAGATCAAAAAGGGTGCCGCTCAGCACGGTGTCTCTTTTTATGAATACGGTACGTTGAACACGAATTATCAGAGAGCGCCGTTAATGTCCTGTCCCACTACATTGTTTTGCTTTTTAATTTCTAGGTGTGATCGATGGGCTTTGTTTTTGTATGCGCAGTAATGCAGGGTCGAGACCCTAGCACCAACGTAGTGCTCCTGGAAGATTCTGCCGCTGTGCTGGGCGTCATCATGGCAGCGAGCTGCATGGGGCTCACCTCTCTCACAGGTCCAATGCTCATGGTGTAAGAATGTGTTTGGTGTGCAGATGTTGCATGTACTCCGTGTGTTCACTGGGCGTCCTTGTCTTGTTTTCCACCCGTCCCCGTTGCCAGGCAACCCGTACTACGATAGCATCGGCTCCCTCGGTGTGGGCACCCTGCTGGGCGCCGTCTCGGCCTTCCTCATCTACACCAACACGGACGCTCTGCTGGGCCGCTCCATACAAGCGGAGCACGTGCAGAAGCTCACGGAGTTTCTGGAGAACGACCCCGCAGTTAGGTGCGCTAAAACAAGCGAACCCCCTCGCCTGTTGTCTTATGGCTGTCGGGCCGGTTTGGAGCACGTTTGATTACGAAACCCTGGCCACGCCTCCCTTGAACAAGTGAATCTAATAGGCCTGCATAGTGTGTTCATGTACACTGCCACACCACCACACATGTGGCCAGGGTGTCCGTTGCGTACCTCGCCAGCACCCACATGTGTATTCTGTTCACACGCTGGAACTTTGTTAAGACCGTGTTCTAACAGCAGACATCTTTTCTGAGTTGTATCATGGTGACTCAACCAACATGTAAAAGAGCAGCGCAGGGATCTCGATTGCCTGATGTTGACAGAAATGGCAGATTAGGTGGAAGCCTCTGGCAAATGATAGGGCTGTGTTTTGCTGCTTGGTTTCCCTGAAGTGCTGCTAGTGTTGTAGGGCACATTTCAAATGTGCATTTTGAGGTTATATAGGATTGCATAAACATTTGGAGGTGCTCGTGACGCAATAGGAAATGCGCCTTCTTGCTCTAACTATTGAATATACTGTGAAGGAAAATGTCGGTTATCCTCTGTTTTGTTGTCATATAAAGACTATTTAAAGGATCCATGCATTCATCCTCTAACTAGGGCCATCCATGACGTGAAGGCCACGGATATTGGCCTTAGTAAAGTACGCTTCAAGGCTGAAGTTGACTTTGATGGACGGGTGGTGACACGAACTTACTTGGAGAAACAAGATATTGACCAGATCCTCAACGTAAGCCGTTTTCCCTCCTAGCCACGGCTGTATGTGTCATGGGTGCAGCGCCTTTGACTAAAGTGCCCTGTGTGCTTTGTGTGTTCTTTTTCTGATTAACTGGGTCATCAGGTGGCCCACAAATCATTACTTCATTACATAAAACTGACTAGCTAGCTACCTAGCTTCAAGCACAGATAAAGTAGCAGCTTTTAATTATACTGTTTGTTCATGTTCTCTATTTGTGTGTGTGTGTGTGTGTGTGTGTGTGCGTGCGCATGCCGGCCTGTGTGCAGGAGATTCAGCAGGTGAAAAGTCCTGAGGAGCTGGAGGTGTTCATGCTGAAGCATGGAGAGAACATCATTGACACCCTTGGGGCTGAGGTAGACCGCTTAGAGAAGGAGCTCAAGGTATTAAACTAGCCCAGAAACCCCTAAAGTAGAATGCCTGCATTCAAAACTTTGCTAGCAGCCTCAAATATTATTGGATACTAAAGGTGCCTTCACATGATAAGATGCTCTTCGCTCACCGTGAGGTAGGGCACAGAGTATACAGAGAGCATAGCACAGGTCTACCATGTCTCTAGGCAACGAGGACTCTACACTACCAGAGTTTGAAGAGCAGACACCCGCTAGCTAAACCCCTGCTAAACAAGAAATATATTTTTCTAGCGTTTTAAGAATACATATTATTATTAGTCGTCTCCACTTTAACATCTGATGATAACCATTAACCAATAACCTTAGTCAGGATAAACTAACCCTTAATCTTACATTTGAAAAACACTGATGACTACTTAACAGAACCAGGGTATGAATTCTTTAATTTCTATCAGTCACATACCGCTGTTACCTCATTTGTTGCGCTTTGAAAGCTTAGTGGCAACTCGGGTAAAAGTTTAAACAATTTGAACTTTGAACCTAGAGCGTGGCACTAGACATGCACAATGCCAAGGGTGGCGGTACTGCATAGTTGGGCGACGCCACTCTCCACAATAGGAACGTTTTGCCGCTTATCATGTGTAAGCACCTTAAGTGTCATGAAAGGCGTCTCCCAAATAATATGTACAGTATTATTAAATATTAGTCTTCCCTAATTGGAAGAAAAATACTATTGTGTGTGATATTTGTTGTTTTCTTTCTTCCTGCAAACAGCAACGGAACCCAGAGGTCCGTCACGTCGATTTGGAAATTCTGTAATATCTGATAGATTTCCAGTGACAGGACGTCCAGCTGCAGGAGCTTTAAGTGACTCGGGTCTTTGGAGGGCGGGATGGTGGACTAAAGCCCATCTCTCCATCAGCTCTTTGAGCAATTCCTTCCCAAGTCTTACTGTTGAATAGAACAGAGTGGCGTATACGGACAGTGTTGGGAATTATGAATTCAACCATAATAGCTAGTCTGCTATCATTCTGTTGAGAGGAGAGGACCTTCTCCATGGAGGTATATGTGACAGCTCTGTCTCATTACTCTCATCCGTATTTACATAAGACCAGCTTGACTTAGGCAGGTATTGCACTGACCCTGAAAAATTCTTCCTCGTCTTCACATTCCACCATGAAAGTGATTGGTTTAGACTGAAATTTTGACACACAAATGATAATATCTGTCACACCATCTGCCACGTTTTCACTGTGCTAGACTTAGCCTGGAATGACCATGTTAGTTTCACATTTTTTGTATGTATATATATACCCCCCACTCCAACCACGGGTACTAACGAACCTAACTGTCTTAGCTATTAACTCCTGGACATTGATTGGCAGGTGATTCTGACTAATGGTTGACAGAGTTCCCTGTATGCAAATAAAATCCTAGCAGCAGAACTTTCCAATCAAAATGACCAGGCTATGCTAGACCCACAATAACAGTGTAAAGGAAACCAGATGTCAGGACACTCGATTAGCCAAAGGTTTTACTAGATGAAATGTGTATGCAAATTTCACTATCTTTCTGTTAAGATAGATCTAAAGATGGCATATTGCTGTTAACATTACTTTGATACAGCTATGAATTAGTGTTCATAGAGACTAGTATTACATTTTTTATTTTATTTTTTACTTTTATTGGAGATATTTTGGTGGTTAAGTGAGTGGATTGGATACAGTTCAATCTAACTAGTATCAGGTTGGTGAAAAATATGTCAGCATTTCATATGAAGAGCACATCACTTGCAGCTATTTACAGGTTATTAAGAAGACAATTTAATAGACAGTAAAACAAACCCTGAAATATAAAATAATAAAAATGCAATTTGTTCTAAGAATATGCTGTGAACAATGTAATCATAGATATCCCCACCCCCTCCCTGTGCTAAAATAAATTGTGTGTAGGCAATGTTACATTTGAACTCTCCATGCATCACAGCTTGTTCTTTGCTAGCTGTGCTGAACTCTCACCACATTCTCCCAGTGTGTTTTCACTCTATTATGTTCCAAAGACGCTGTATGGACCCCTTGCATGTGGCAAACGCACAGCCCTTCTCCAACCAGCCAATACATTTATATAGCTCTAACATCTCCACAGCAAGCGCCTTCTTGGTTGGTTTGTTGAATGATACAGAATGGTCAACACTGATGTTGAAACAACTGAAGAGTCTTTTTTCACCATACATTTTCTTTGTTAATTTGAAGGGTGAAATATTTTTATTTATTTATTAATTAAATAATTTATGATTGTTCCATCAATTTCTCAAAATATGTCCCCTTTATTGTCTGCAGTTATGTGCATTCAATGTGCAGTCAGTAGCCTGGCTATTTTCTGCAGCCAGACAGGTTTTTGAAGAATGTAGATTTTCTACCTGACAGTCTTAAGCCAGAGATCGAAAAATATTTTTCTTCAGGATCTTGACTGCAGTTGTTCTAATTGTTTGGGGTGTATATATACTATATATTTTTAAAGTTATTCATTGGTATTGCCATTTGGTTAGAACAATGTAACTTCTGCTGAAGGTCATACAATACATTTCAATTAATTTATTAAAATCGTTCTCAAATTTGATTTGCAACTGAATGTGTTGATCATATTGCTTCATATATTGCGCTAATGTACAAGACTAAGAGGATAGGCTTGTTATATTGTGTAGTTAGGGCCTTTTCAATTTGAAACGTTAGTACCATGACCATCGTGACAAATACCGTATAAACAACACCTAAATGCTTTATCCACATTTCTTGTTCAAATTGGTGATATAGCCTAATAAAACACAATACAATACAAGTACATTGGACAACTGGGTCGTTGTGGATGCGTAAGGCTAAATTTGAGGTTTATAATGTTTTTATCGTCATTGGACTCGTTGGAATTTGAAGAGGAGTCCATTAGATGGAGCCGTTGTAAGGTAGAGAAGGGGCGCAGCAGCCTGTACGCTGACGTCAATAAAAACATCATTTTCAACCAGTCTGCGCATTGACCGACCATTGAAAACATTACGCGCAGCATCGCGGCAGGACCCTGCTAAGCTTTATCGCATGAAATTAATACTTCGACGGGTCTGGAGCATGGAAGAAAATGGAACACATGGCGTTGCAGGTTTTTAACCATTAAATGTTGTCTAACATTGGGTGTTGCGCGCATATCAGTGTCATGTCTCGTCATACCATTCCCAAGTCAATTGTGCCCGTGCCTACTGCCCATCTCGTTTCTTCCATGTATCCCCTATACAGGTAACTGGGTCGTTTTTTCACTTTATTATAATCAACAACCATAACCATTTAACTGATTATTATCGCATAAGATTCGTGCATCGAGGCGCGCCCGTCAGATGTAGCTCAAATATTAAATACAGAAAATATTGCATCCACACCCAACGTAGCTAATCGACATAATTGTTTTCAGTATT
Organism: Typhlichthys eigenmanni; assembly: GCA_027564635.1. Classification (NCBI taxonomy): domain Eukaryota; kingdom Metazoa; phylum Chordata; class Actinopteri; order Percopsiformes; family Amblyopsidae; genus Typhlichthys; species Typhlichthys eigenmanni. Next base: position 9,223 of record JAODUK010019926.1, read on the forward strand.
AATTATTTGTATATCTTATTAGATTGTGTTGACATGCTCTATATTTATATTATTGGTAAGAGTGTGCATGTTTCCTTGTGTTTTTACCTTTTTCTACCCTATAGGCCTATCTAAAAGCTTCCAGGTGGGGGCGCAGTAGACCTTCCCTGTTACGGTCTGCTTTTTCTCTTAATTTTTCTCGCTACTATATCGCAGTACCAGACACCCAGCCAGCACCGTCGTTCTTATGCTGTAATGGTGTTATTTTTAACACCATATTTATGACCGTGTCGCACGAACACCAGCAAAATAAAATATAGCCTCCTTAGTGGCTTAATGTCTTAGTGTCTTCATGTTCAAAAAAATGTATTAATAGTCAATTATTTTCCCGTAATTTAAACGCAGGTGTGGGCGGGGCATCTAGAAGAACAATCCAGGGAATTTAATGGCAAGAATGCCTTGGTGGAATTCTAAATCTTGCTCTGTACCGTTAGCCTCTTTACAGTGCTGCCTTGTTGAGTCATATTCAAGCAGCATTGTACAGGGCTATGATGGCACAGAGCTCTTCTTCAGTTTCTCCTCTTTCCAACATGCATCCAACAAATTACTTAATCTATTTAAATAAAAAAATAGTAGATTTACATTACATTTATCCATTTACATTAATAAATAATATGTATACTATTATATATCCATTTAATAAGAGTGCTTTGTAATAAGCTGCCCTCTAGGCTACAAACTATGTGATGTGGCATTGTAATTTAAATTAAATTTAAAGTCAAACAGCTAAAAGGGTTTAGCCTACATGATCTTTGCTCTTAATTATTTAAAGGAAACTAAACAGTAGTCCATACTACATTCGCCAATACAGTATTAAGCTAACTGTATTTTGTTATCTGTTTGGAAGTAATCTAACTGAAAATATGCTATTAAAGATTTTACTTATTTTGATATTTAGTTTTCTTCTGTTTTCTGTCTCAAATGTTTTTTTATTGTGCCACAGTAAGCTTTCCTCCTTTTGCAAGATACAATAGTTATGCCTTGTGGCCTGCTGACTGTAAACTGAATCCTTAAATGTGGAATCAACTATTTTAAGCATTGTAAATACTATTTTTGTCAAAATCAACTGCAAGCTGCCAGTTCATCGTGTTTCTACACAGTCTTTACTCTGAAAACGGGAACACAAACAAAGTGGTGCAGACCGCACCTACACAACACTATCCCAGCCACGGCAATGTGTGAATAATTTCGAGGGGATGGTCTGAGGGAGCACCCTATATGACATTAAAGGGAGAAGTGGTTTTGTTTTGATCAAGTTCAAATATCAACAGCCTTTCTCCAGAATCCCTGACTGCACCTTTAACTTTTGCATTACATTTTTGTTACTCCGTTGCCTTCAGCCCTGTCTGATAAGAGGTCCTAGTCACGACAAATGATCAGACTGGATTAGGTTCACCAAAGGTGACGCTGGTTCAGGAGTGTGGCCATACACTAGACACAATGCGTTCCCTTTTGCAGTGACCTAAGATGCTCGGATACTATGTTCTTGTGTAAAATTACCCAAACCAATTCAAAGTCTTCACCGTGACATACTGAACAGAGACGTCATTCAACAAATCCCATTTAACCATACAAGTTATTACAAATGCTGTTTTATTGACAATGCCCATGGAGGAAAGTCCGTCTGTGTGTGTGTGCGCGCATGCATGCGTGAACATTATATACTGTATATCCAGACTTAGCAGTCCAATGGTGGGACTTTGTAAGAGCCAGGGGTAGGGATTGAGTGGCTCAGGCACTTAATATCCTCACTGGCTGCAGCTAGGACATGGCTGCAGGCCATTCTCATTGCAGGAAGTGCACTTCAGGGCTTTGAAGGAGTCCGTGAAGCAGTTGCGAAACACAGACATCTTGCTGCCATGGCACATGGGACATGGGATGAAGGCAAAGCCCCCACAGCTCTGGCACACATGTGGCTGCTGTACCCTCTAGAAATACAACAACAACAACAAAACCTGACTTATTTCTGAATTGAAATAACCAATTTAACTGCTTATCAAAAGATCAGTTGATAATTATATATAATAAGGACGAGTCTATTGGCCTGATTTCATATTTTGTTTGGTCAACGTGACATATTTCTAACTTGAAATAACCGATATTATAGCTGCTTTTACCAAAATATCATTGATAATTGGTGCTTTTTTTGGTTAACAGACTAGGTTAGGTAGCCTAATCTAAAATTGTGGTTGGTCGTATGTATGCTAACATTATGCTCCATCATATTTGACAATATATCGTCAGTGTACAGCTGACTAATGTTCTTACATTAGGTCAGTGCTATTCAACTCCAGGTCCTGGAGGGCCACACCCTGTATGTTTTAGATCTCTCCCTGCTCCAACATGCCTGATTCAAGGTTGTTAGAAGCCTGATAATGACCCGTTCATTTGAATCAGGTGTGTTCGGGCAGCCCTCCAGGACCGAAGTTGAATAGCCCTGCATTAGGTCATTAGGGAGCATGTAGAGGTCAGATGTCTTTCTCAGGGATTCCCCTGTGCGGTAAAACCTGCACAGTACTGTATGTAATACTACCCTGAATATCATGACCAACATAAATATACAGTATTCTTATGGTACACCCATATACACTAATTATTAATATATATAATTTTTTACAAAATAAATATATTTTACAAAGGATGTTCGCACAAATAAAATGAAACTGAGTATTTACAGTGCAAACCAGTATTTACTGTATGTAGCACACATGTTGAAAACATACCTCAATTTTTGTCAGAAGATCTTGAAGTTCTCCTGATTCATTCATATCTAGTATCTTCTCAGCACCCTGCAAAGCAAGATGTATGCCAGTTGGCAATGCTTTCACACATCCAATGGTGGTCCAGTAAGCCCTATAGCCCAGATAATCTCCCCATACATAAACATATATGGTTTGTGTATGTACAGTATATTCTGGCCAATCTTACCCCAAGGTAGTGTCCATCAACGAACACAACTGGTAACGAAGGAGGTTCTCCAACACGTTTGCAGCGATCCTCCAGATCTTTGCCAAATTCGTTGTCTAGGGCGATGTCCCGCTCCACAAACTTCAATCTATGGTTCTGAAAGATCTTTCGCACCAGCTCACAACGCTCGAAGGTGGTCCTCACCACACGGAAGCTTGTGGTATAGATCACTATTTGCCCAAACTCCAGAGATAGCTCTGGCTAGAAGGAAGATGATGCATGGATATTTAGAAATTACACTTTCAGATTTAAATGACTTTTCAATTGCCACCCTTTTTACACGCTACAATGTTTAGCTTTTCGGGTCATCAAAAACATTCCTATAAAATAACAGCTTCAGGCAAAACATTAGTTACAATATGTATACATGCTAACATATAAGCGTTGCAACAGGCGCTGGTATGGAAAATATAATTGGTTTAGTCTACCTATTATTAACCTACTTAACCATGACCATTATAAACCCATAAGCATATCAACTTCACCCTTCAATTGAGATTATGCAAAAAGCCCATATATATAAAAATTGGGGAAATAGGGCAAAAATGGGGAAATTAGAAAGGGAAGTGCAGAGAGTTCATTAAGCTGATGAGCTTTTCTTGCAACCCTTAAGGTCTGTGTCATTAATCTTTAATTGCCCTGTGACCCCATCTTCTTTTGAATGCTTTTTGCTTGTAGCTACCTGTAACCAGAATTCTGAGAACAGTTGGTGTAGGCTACAGTACATTATGGGCATTAGTGATGTAGGCTCCAAAGTTCAGATCATATGCCAGCAGACTGGTACACACTAAAGAAATAGAAGTACATAATGGACTTAATGGTACAAATGCTTGTTGCAATTTTGAGAGACAATTTTGTACCCTTTAGTGTCTTAAAACCTTATCCAATCATACCAATCATACGTAGGCTACAGTTGTATACATATGGCCTCCTAAAGACCAATAGTGTACCTTTTAGGGAGCATTCTTCAAAAGTACAGAATTCTTCTTGTCCGCTGTCATCATATAATGTTACTAAGGCTTCACAGCAAAAATGCAAAAACATCTTAATCAAATACTTACACAATGAGACTTTGGAAGATTTTCAAACAACACTTGGCCTGCACTGACTTTGTGCTTGACACCCCTGACAGTTCCATTTTTACTCAGGATGTTGACCCTCTTGGTTTTGAACGTCCGGTCTTTGGTGGCCCCCATGTACACAAGCAGATCATCTGGCTCACTCTCGCTGTCGTCCAGCTCAGAGCCCAGGAGCCCGCCCATGAGCCCACACAGGGGCCCATTCGCCTCTCCACTTGTGGACGGGGTGCTGGCCCGGTCCGCGTCTGAACTGCTGTTGCAGTCTGAATCCAAGGAGTCCGTAGGCCCGTCATCCTTGTAAATCTCCTTTAGTACCCGGCCGCTGTTCCCTGAGGCCACGCGGAACCTCACACGCTTCGGCTGCTTCTCCTCGGCCTGCATCGACGCGGTGCCCTGCATTAGAATCCCAGCTCCAGATTACATTGTCCACAACGCTGCTGTCCCGTCCGGTGGCTCTCATTCGGATCTAGGCGTGAAGGTCAGGCAACCTCAGACTATTTTTGTTTAATCCTCGCTGTAGGAGCACTTCTGAAGCAGACAGCATCTAAGCTGCCTTACAGTGAGACACGGTACACAATAGTAAATAATGTATGTAGATCTACCATGGCAACCAAGCAAGCTATCCTCAAGTAAGCTGATAGTTGTCTTTGAATTATTTATCACAATTTACACAGTTTTCTCCAAAGCTTTGTCAGAAGTGTGTTAATGGTCCAACTCATACAAACAAACGATTAAGCAATTAATAAGAGGTGTAAAACATAATAGGTTGCTTTAAAACCAATACAGGCTTATGGTAACTACAGTATAGTAGACCAGTCCTATTTTCAAAATGTTACTTTCCAAGTAAATTGGCAGTCTAATCATATTGAGCCTATGCTATGTGTAAAAGAAAGCCATACATTTTAGCCTACCAATAACACATGACTTCTTTATATGGATATCTTTATACCACTAGAATTAGACATTTGTATCTTGACTAACACATGCTATGTCTAACTTTCTTTTGTGTTGTGGCTGTGACTTTAATGACCTTGAGCTTTATGTCTGACTTCCTGGCATTGTGTCATGCTTCGGCACCTACGCACATCAATGGATGACATAAGGACAGCCTCTAGGCACTCTGGGCGTGGTGTGGTGAATCTACCGCTACGCCCCCACGCGTGACAGAGAGAGGGCAGGTGTTCACCGGCCGTCCTAGACTGCTAGCATAGCACAGCAGAAGTGGACTGGATGGATAATGTGTCACGGCGGCGACACAATACGCGCTGTGTGTCCGCAGAGACGCCTCGGCTCGTTCCTGTGTGAGAGGTCATGAAGTGGCTCACAGGAAACACGACACGCAGCCGCAGTGGTGACAACACCACTCTGCTTGAGTAGCGCGGTTGGAGCTCGTTGAGAGGACAGGGCAGGCCTTTAACATCCTCCAGTGCACTCCAGTTCCCTGTCCTATACCGTCTCCTGCTGGTAAAGACTAACACCAGACCAGTGGCTCTATCTTGGCTTTACTGTGCATGCTGAGGCTACAGTAGGCTATATTGGCATGTAGACCTACTCATCTTGTATTCTCTTGGCTGTGGTGGCTACAATTGATCTAAATTGACCTGTATGTCTTTATAAAGTTAGAACAGCTATTTGAATTCAATGGTTAATTGCATGCCATTTCTAACATAAAGATGGGTAAAATTAGTTGAACATTAATCTTGAGAATTAGCTGAAAAGTCAGCATTATCTTCTATATAAATACTTTAAAACCTGCAAACCTGCAAACCTTTATATTGTACGAGCAAATATTGCCTTATGTAGCACCACCAGAACTACACATTTCTGCCCGTGCTCACTGTTTATGTAGGAAACATACAGCAGCTGTCTTTGTGTAGGAAGGTGCATTGGTCTGTTAGGGGTAGAGCCACATATTACTCGGAAGGAGGAACATGTACTGTAGTACTCTGAGTTTCAAACCAACTGGCTTTGACCAGAGACTCTGGACACAACCTACTGAGGAGTGTTAGTATGCCAATTACTATTGCTGAGAACTGCTATCTGTAGTTCAGTGAAACACGCCCACACCATGCTGAGTCAAGGAGCCATTTTATCTCATTAGAGCACATCCAGACAAGAGGCAACTGTGATGGTCTGCACACCCAATATGTCTAATCTCTCAGCCCTCAGCAATAGTGCAAATACTTTGGCAGCCACTTCAGTTGCAATTAAAAAGCCATTCACAGTGATAACGGCTGGATTAGACCTCATTACACCTCACCAGTGATTCTCAGGTCACAGGCTTGTGTTTTACTTTGTGACCCAAATACAGATGCACCCCTCACTACAAGTACTACAAAACAGTATAGCCTATAGTATATGCTACTATATTGATAACATTGATTAGTGTTAGCTAAGTCAGAAACAGGAGAGAAAGTTTTATTACCATTCCGATATAGGTATTGACGACCCTCTAAACATGGAGAGAATTGCAATAAACACAGAAGGCATAAATAGATCACTAAGACCTCTTTAGATAGGTCAAATTGTCATTGTTACACCTTTCCGGGAACCATCACTTTATCGTGCTGGAGAGGTTTGGGTGCCCCTATGAACATGAGGGCTGTATTGTCTGGAGCCTGGTGCTCCTGGTAGGGCCTTCCAAGGCAAAGTGGTCTCAGGGGAGGAGCCAGACTAAGAATGGTTTAGAAGACCCCCATGAATGGCCTGGGAACGCCTCGGGATCCCCCAGTCAGAGATTGCTAATGTGGCTCGGTAAAGGGAAGTTTGGGGCTCCTTGCTGGAGCTGCTGCCCCCGCGACAACTCCGGATGAGCGGGAGAAGATGGATGGATGGATGGATGGATGGATGGATGGATGGATGGATGGATGGATGGATGTTATTGTTACAGGGATGAGTGCAATGTAACTGCAGCATTACCAAGAGGGCTGGCTGAAATTCAATTAAAGACAGGAATTAAAGTGTCTGTCCTTGCCCCTTTGAAAACAATAGCTATGTTGTCTGCTGGACTCAATCCTCTCAGTGGGGTCTGCCATCATTTGAGACAAAGTCATTCAAACCCTGAGGAATATGGATCCTATCCAAAGCTCCCAAATAGGCTGAACTGATCCCTGCTGCGAAAACTAATGAACAGGTTTAATGTAGGTCTTAATTTAGTTTCTCTCCTAATTGTTTTTTTTTTTACTATTTTAAATGTAAAATTAAAGTAGGTAGCAGAAAACTGAACAATGATTTCAAAAGTACGTATTCACATGGGAATTACACTAGGCTATAATAACGCAGAATAATAATTTAAGGAAAACAATTGAATACACCAGCAAAAATAACATAATCTTTACTTTGTGTCACACACATGCTGTTTTATTACAATAACTGTATTTGATACATATTGTATTATATAGCTTGTATACATTGACCGATAAGCATAATTACAATTAAATGGTCTTTTTAAGTCTGTACCACACATCAATAGGATTTATACAGTTGATTTTTTAAATAGTTATATAAATAATTGAAAAGATATATAAAACACATGCACACTGCTTGGTGCCAATCAAGGTTTTGACATGCAAAGAGGTATTATTTAGGCTGCTAAAACATCAAACCATCACACACATAACATTATCGAAGAGGCAGGCTTCTTGTTGCTGTTGCCTAGCAACCTCAGGAGCCACAGACCCAATTCCCCTTGGTGGCATGCTGATGTGGAATTAGGTGTGGAGAGAGGGAAAGAAAAGGAAATCTTTGATAAAAGACACATCTCTTATGTGCAGTGTCAGGGTGTAGCCAAATATAGATGTTGACGTATTTAGTTATTCATTTAATTGAATTCTATTCTCAATTTACGTTCTTAAGCACACTAGAAATATTGCAGGGGAATGTTGTGAAAAGCTAGGAATCTCCAGTGCAGCGTTAAAATGACCAGAACAAACATTGTATAGTGCTCAGGATGAACTCATCCATGGCTAAAGTGATTAAAGTTGAATACACACTGCAGATGTCCAGCCTAGACGACTGTACTGTATGTCGCTGCAGTTCTCAAAGGCAGCTGCAGTGGTGCTGGTGCTTCATGGATACTGTATTCGGAGTGATTAGCATGTACACTGCAGTGGGCCTGAACTTTGATGTATTTTTAGGCTTTTTTTTGCCCGGTTGTGGTTGTGTTTGATGTTATGAACAAACTGATTAGCCTAGATACAAACACTATTGATGATTGATGAAGGCTGCACTGTAAATCGCCCTGGATTAAGCCTTCTGCTGAGCTGTCTTTAGACATTAATCACATAATGTGGGATAGATAGGCTACCCTAATTCCAGGCTGATCAAATCCACGTCTGAAAAACAACAACAAATCAACTAACTTATTTTTTTAATAGACCCTTATTTCTTACAATGGGAAAATACAGTAAGGTAAAATCTGCATAGCTGATGCAGTGTTCAAGAAAAAAAAACCCATATTTAATGTTATTTTAGTTTGTATATTACAGCTGTTATATCAACTGACAGTGCGCTGCTGTAAAGGCGAGGCTTCGCGAGATCTCGATCACGCGAGAATTAGGTGATTGATCCAAACAAGCAGCTGCTTGTCAAACTTTGCAGTTTACACAGGGATGGACGAGTTGCAACCCACTACTACTATATTAATTAGTTGCTAGTGCTACAGAATGTTTTCTACATTATTTACCCCGGCCAAATGCTCACCATGTTTTTGATCGTCGGCTAGGCCGTGATGATCGCATCATGTGAGAAAAGCTTACAAAATAATACTGTACGTGTAGGCTGGCTATAAACTCCCAATTAACGCAAGGTATATTATATGTTTACAGGCTCAGGCTGTAGGCCTATAATAGGCTACCAAATTCTTATTTATAGCCAATTTTATATTACCCGTGTCATCTGATGTGATTGATTTATTATCTACAGGACAATCAATAGAGTAGGCTATTCACTGCAGGCTATGAATGGTAGCAGCCTTATGTCTTAGACTGGATCACCATTTTATGTAGGCTATCTAGGTTGGCTATCTTGTAATTCATACGGTGTACTATGCTCTTTTACCCCTAACAAACGTAATTTTGAGAATTAGGATAATGCTATTTATTACAGTATTTTTTATCATACACCCCTGCAATGTAAATGGTACAGCCCACATAGTGAAGCGGCACCTTCTACGTTGAGTTTATGTGAAAGCGACGCGTTGTTGTCTGTGCTATTCTGATCGCGTCTCTCAGCCCACGGTGTACACAGTGACGACGGGGGATCCGTGAAGTCACGGGGCATGTTTGGCACAACGAAATTAACGTACAGATTTCTTGAATTGGTCGGCGGCTAAAACAACACTGCTGCCCACATGAGAGACGGGCTACTTCGTTAAATGTGTGCTGGTTCTGAAATTCCTAGACAAGCGAAAAGAAGCAGCGACTGTCTGGGAGCGCTGAGCCGTTTTACAGGTGCCATCGCCCCGGCGTGCAGAGATGCCGCCAGTCCAGAGAACCGTGTCTGACCTACGCTCCCGGGCGGACGGTAAGTGTCGCTAGCACTAGATTCACAAGGGGAGAAGAAATGTCAGAAATGTCTCTGGTCTTGTGTGGATCTTAACGACAGAGATATTGCCAAAGGCCACCTCCCTCACTACAGATTACAGTAAGTTGCTAGACCAGAATGACTGCGATGCTGGTGCAGACTTCATAACCCAAAATCATAGTTTATCCAAGTTTCTACAGGGCATGGTTCATAATTTGTGTGTGTGTGTGTGTGTGTGTGTGTGTGTGTGTGTGTGTGTGTGTGTGTGTGTGTTGTCCTTGTCACTAAATAGCATCTTGGCTCAAACTATATGGAAGACTGGATGGAGCCTATAGCTAGTGTCAGCATACTACAGCCTAATTCAGATATACTGAACACACAAAGTGGAATCTGTTTACATTAGAATTTTACTGTGAAATTAAGTGGGTGTTAACATGCCTTGCATGAAAGAAGAGTAGGCTACAACATGTATGCTTGTGTCTATATTGAAAGATTAACCCATGCAGTGAAAATATAAGCCCACACTTTGTTGCAGGCTATTGTTCCAGTTATATTCCCTGCACCGAATGTATTATTTAATGAGCAATACTTTAGTACAGGTGGTTCAGATGTGGATCTTACACGTTGGACATGTGTAATAACCATTGGATGTGTACACTGCTCCAGCTATGTAGCTCCAAGTTGTCGAGGGCAGCTTGCAGACTTGTCAGAATGAACTTCCTTCTTTTTCTGCATTGTCATACGTTTGACTTCTGGTTTACTTAGTCTACAATCTACAATGTGCAATAATATTGTATAATATACTATAGCACGTTTCATTGAAATAGCATAGAAGGAAGGAAATTCATTTTTATTCTTTACCAATGTGTGTAAAACAGATGATAACATAGATCAGGTGACTACCTCATTAAGTGATATTTATACCATGTAGGCATACCTGAATTTATTACATTATTGCAAAATCAGCCTCTGAAGTTTAGCATGCCTCATTACATATTAAATTAGCATTTCCCAACTAAAACGGTGAAGGGTAATCATTTATACAAACTAATTTCAATACAATTCTAAATGTGTCTATTTGCATTTGGTGGTACATTAGTTGTGGGCTATGGCCACTGCAAATACCTGATCATACTATATGTGTGCGGTATGCCACACACACACACTCCTTTCTGGAACTGAAGACCTTTCCTTTTGTATTAGGAGAATGCTAAAGAATTCAATGGCTCTATAAATTCCTTTCCCTTGCTGTTGCTGCAGTCATAAGAGCTACACATGAATTATGCAGCAGCTTGTGTAGTAGCACT
>JAODUK010019936.1:0-25892 GCA_027564635.1 Typhlichthys eigenmanni
AGCACGTTGAGTTGCACATTGTGTATGAAAGGTGCTATACAAATAAAGTTTATTATTATTATTATTATTATTATTAGTTAGTCACTAAATAATACACCAGCACTGGTCATTAAAAGGTGTAGTAAGTAATTCTCGAGAACGCTTGCTAAATTCATACTCAAATCAAAGCAAAAACGCCCCTCCCTTCAATTCCATATGCTGCTCCCTCAGAAGCTCTACCCCACACATTGGACATGCATTGAGAAGGCTAGGATATTGTTGTGGTGCGGACTGCACCATTTGGTTTGTGTTCCTATTTACAGAGGCTGTCTAGGAGTAACGGATTACCGTTTCAGCATGCACACAGAACGTATCTTCGCAAGGAAACACTTTGTGAATTTGACTACATGTGTATTAGCTTATAATCGTGTACTAAACCTTTAAAATCATTCATTACAGTAGTAAGGCGGAATCGTACCCTGTCCAGTAAGGTAACCTGCTCGTTGTCAGGCTTCATCTCAGTCGGTTCTTTGTTGTGATTGTCTTTGATCCAGGGAACTGGTGCAGGTGGAGGCTTGACACTCACTCTCTGAGACAAGAAACAAAACTAATATGAATATATTTTGACAAGAATATATAATATATTAAGACAAAGATATTGGAATAATAACAAGATGAAGCATTGTAATGCATTTTAATGGAAGCAAAAAATAAAAACTCTTCTGGTCTTTTAAGTGGGCATGTCACCAAGCTGTGGAGACCCAGACAGATACAAATCTACCATCTATGGCCTGAAACAATGTCAATTTACCCCAAAGCAGTTTGCTGCAGAAATACAACTGTGGCCTCAGAGTGATTGTACTGTAGGCACTTGGGAATGAATGTAATATAATATACTCAAAATACTCATTAACACCACCAGAGAGAAATAATGGGTAAAATTATGGTGAAAAAAAACATGGACCTCCACATTGACTTGCATGGAACGCTGGGTTGTTCTGGTCAGCATAAAAGGTGTAGTTGTAGCAATTTCAGTTGGTTAAACACTGCTCCAATAGATTCAAAATGAACTAGAGGTCTATGCCCAGTAGAAGGAAACGGTACTTCCCAGTAGAGTGCGGCCAGACCTTATTCAAGTGAATATTGGGTTTGGTTACACCAGGCTAGAAAAGTCCACCCACTCCCCATCTAAAATTTGAACAAGGAAGTGCGGTCCGTTGAACCCTCTCTGTATTCCAATCTCTCTGGCTAGGACTTACACTGGCACCAGTGGTATGAGAACTGCCTATATACTCACAGCCTGTGGTGACGAGATATCAAGAGGCTGGCCAGATGCAGTGTCTTGCTCGTTGTCTTGCTCTTGTTCCTGTTCGTCTCTCTGCACGTTCTCAATGCTGGTCTGCTTTTTTAGTGCGTATTTATTGCCAGGTCGCCTGTGGGGGGCGCTCTGCGTTCTGACTACTGGTTTACGCTCTCTCATGCTCCTTTTCCGGCCATCCCTGGAGATAACAAATACATCAGTACATTGTTATAGCGCCCCCCTGGGACCTCAAATCTTCACTTTGTTTGAGGGAGGGAGTTAACCTAAATAACTTTTTTACCTTTACCCAAAAGTGCTACTGAGGTAGTAAACAGCATAAAATATTAATTCACTCAACTTTTAAATCGTCTGTACAGGCAGTTGTGTGAATTAATATTTTAGCTACATTATGTACTGCAAATTGAGTGCTTTGTAGCCATGTTTCACTGTAGGCTGGAAAGGACAAGCTTTACCTGTGCTTGGTAGCTATTGCAAGTCAATGTGAAAAAGGTAAATCTATTCTAGACATAACCTGATGAGCGAACATTTTAATAAAAAGTTAAAACCCATTTAATAAGGACTAAGTATACCAAGTAAGAGAATATGTAAAAGAATGTTAAATCGTCATATAGCAGTAGTCTTATAAATCACATCATCAAACTACATCATCCACTTACTGTATCTAGCATACCTGTCTCTTAGTCCTTGGGTATCAATGGTAAGCTGTTGGAGAGATGATCTGTGCGGGCTGTACTTCCCTACATCTTTAGGAGGTACATATATTGGCTTGGTTTGTCCCAGGCTGCAATGAATGTTACTATTTTAGTCTGAATACCGTCACTGTTTCAATTTCCTTAAAGTTAAATGACTATGATGAGGAGAAATGACAACAAACTCATAATAGAACTGCATCATCACCAACTGACCTGCTAACTTTGATGCGAGGTGCATCAGGGCCCAATGAGTCTGTAATCTGGTTAAGAATGCAGGGCAGAAGGTGAAGCTTGTCTACCGTGTCCTATAAACGAGATGTTAACATGTTAGCATGGTAGCATAATATAAGAGACGTTAACATGTTAGCATGGTAGCATAATAAGTGACGTTAACATGTTAGCATGGTGGCTTAAAATAAGAGACGTTAACATGTTAGCATGATAGCATGGTGGCATAATATAAGAGACGTTAACATGTTAGCATGGTAGCATTATAAGTGACATTAACATTTTAGCATGGTAGCATGGTGGCATAATATAAGAGACGTTAACATGTTAGCATGATAGCATGGTAGCATAATAAGAGACGTTAACATGTTAGCATGATAGCATAATAAGATACTTTAACATGTTAGCATAATAGCATATTCAACCACTATGTAAACTATGTAAACCAAGTTGATGGTAATAATAATAATAATAATAATCTTTATTTATATAGCATTTTCATACATAGGTTTCAGCTCAAAGTGCTTTTACAATTGAATAAATGTAGTAAAGAAACAGGAGGGCATGGTAAAATCAACATAAATCAACAATAAAACAATAATACAAGAAAGGAATAAGAGAGGATATTGTAAACAATATTGTGATTTACCTGTTCCCTCTGTGAAATAATGTCTACCAACAGACCGTGAAGCACAGCCAAACGCAGAGGCAGGTCAACATAGCCGTCAAAGGAGGTCATTGGGATGTCAGTATCGGGGCTCGACACTGCACTGAGAAATTCCCTCATTCCCTCCAAGTGCTGTTGCAAGAAGTCGTTCATAAAGAGCATGTACTCCTCCTTTTCCCCAAATCTGAGTCACGGGAAAGGAGCGGCTTTGTTAAAGTTTCTAAGCACTGAGCATGTGTATTCCTCCTTTAACTTATGGAATGGATGTATTTGCGGTATACGACATATTTACTCTCGACATGTTTATATTTACAAATACACTCCATGATTTATTTCTAGAGTTGCCCTTGTGGTTGTCGTTACACAGACGTGATCCTCACAAGTTAATGTTTGCTGACCATATTTATATACCCAGATAAACAATGACACACTCACAAGGTGAAGTTCGCCAGGTTCTGGATGACCTTGGCCGTCAGGGTGAGGATCCGCAGGGTTGCTGGTTCAGGGTAGGGCTGTGCGAGGCCAAACAGGGATGGGCTGAGGATAGCAGGGCACAAGAAACGAAGGAAAAGCGAGGCTGAGATGAGCCGGTGGCCTATTTCAGGCTTCCCCTGGTCCTCGCAGAGTTCCACCCAGCTGGAGAATATTCTGTTGAGCTCTTCCGGAAATGATCTGCGGGAATTAAGAATATAAATTCAGTGTTAGCCATCTGCTATGAATGAAGAAATTAATGAATGAAAAGTACATTCATGTGACATAGGTGAAGGGATGTACAGTCTTTGTGGGCTTAATCACTAACGGCTACCTAAATTCAAGGTTCTCTTTATTGCTCCCAAGGGGCAATATGTTTTGCAGCCAGCAGTAGACACAATCATCAAACAAACAATAATGAATAGACAACAAATAAGCATATTCTGACAAATTTAATAACAATAAAAAATATAAATAAATATATTTGGTTATTTTATAAAAGCCAATGGCAGAAAAGACACATTACATGTCTACATTGTCCTGCAACTTGACATATTGTATCTGTGGCCAATGGCCGGTAACCTATAGGCCTAATCCCCAAAACATTATTTTCAGCTCACATGGAAACAAACAACACCCACTTATTAACCTGCTCCTCCCCCCGGGCAAGGAATAACTTCCATTAAAACCACATGGGGAAAAAAAGGGAAGAAACCCTGGGAAGGGACCACAGAGGGAGGAATCAACCCCTCCAGGATGGTTAAGATCCAATAGGTGATGGTAGGCAAACAAAATTTAGCATTAATACTATGTATAATAATATTCACATTGTGCCGTACTCGAAAGGGTGGTGGAGCTAGATGAAGCGATAAAAACAGTTGTAGCAATGCCGATTGGTTAAAGACTGTCCAAATTACCAGAGGTCTACGCCGAGTATTTAAATGATCTATTAAAAATCAAAGAGACTAAATGAAAACAGTATACATTTCTATGAAATAGCCATATATCAAAATTGATCAAATGTAACACATTTTGGGCCTCGGTAAAGCATTTTGTGTCCCACCTTCACAGCAATTGATGAAGCCCTAAATAAAGCCAGTCAAACCACAGGGGTCCATCTTACCCATTCATCTCAGTGATCTTCTTCACCACTTCCTCACAACTGTCCGTCAGGTGTCTCTGGTTATGTAGTAGCTCAGGTGCGCGGCATCTGCGAGGATCAACCTCACAGCTTTCCACTGAGGCGTATAGACGGCTGATGAAGTCTCCTGCAATGAGATACATTTCTCTGTTAAGGAAATGCTGGTGAGACCTAGAAGAAGGTATTAAATAACGATAGCTTGATTCCATAGCTGCAATGGACTAGTGTCATGGGGTAGTTACAGAGCTTTCCTACCAAGAGTGTCAATGAGATATTTCTGGCCGACCAGCTTCATGTATTCATCTATGGCTTTGGTGGCGAGTGTGTTCTCCCTGAAGATCAACGCCTCCTTCTCTCCAAGGCGTTCCACTTCTGCGTTCCCCAGTGCAATCAGAAACTCCTGAAGCCAAAATTGTGAAAAAAACAAAAAAAAGTTCTGTACAGTAAGTTCTTTGTATCATATTTGTCATGAGTAGCTAAAATATAGTAGATACTGTAGCACTATCTGAATCAGTCCTCAATACTTCATCAGACCAAAATGCAATGTTTCACCTGAAACATTTCTTTAAGTATAGTTTACTGTACGTTATTATGTATGATTTACCTTGGCTTTTCCAATACTCTGTAACACATGAACCAGCGCTCCGGCCAGCTCTTCCTTCTCCTTCACATTCAATAGTGGTTCCAGACCCTGGCACATTTCCACGTAATCCACTGTCACATACTCGGCAAACTCCTTGTACTTCTCCATTGGCAGCACCCTCAGGTTCTGGAAGCGTGCCTTGATGCGGAGGGAAGACTGGGGCCCCAGTATCTCCTTGTTCCCACTGGAGCCCAAGAACTTATAGGGAGTGATGGGATACCACTTCTCCTGATAGGCCCTTCCCTGGATATCATCCAACGATATAGCTACACTGCCCAGGGGATGCAGGGATACCTCATCCCGGGAATGACGCTTCTTCTTGGGGTCCTCATCGCGGAAGAGATGCAGCGTGACTTGGGAGACAGAGGGCAGGTTGTCAAGCTCAAAGAATTCCCCCCAGAATAAGTGGCATCCACTGGCACTACCGCTGCTGCCCACTAGGCCCCCTGAAGACACAGTGGCATCCCCTGCCAGACTTGAGCGATTGGGGGACTTCCCCACGGCTCCGCTGCTCGTACGGGCGAACAGGGTCCCATCGAGGTGTACTTCACAGTAGTAACGCCGTTTAGGTGGCAGATCCTTGGCCTCGTTCACCCAAAGTCTAAGAGAGTTTTCTGTTCGCTCTACATTGTCCTGTAAACAAGGAAAGATGCTATAAAAGTGTAAAAAATACTTTTCAGGTAAGAATTCAATTCCGGTCCTAGAAGGCCATTGCCTTAGCCTGGCTCTGCCCGACTAATTTCTCTCAGCTTAATTTCTTTTAGCTTATATGGTAGTCTGGAAACCCTGTTCGCATTACCGTTTTCACAGCCACCCTGCTGGCGGGCCAATCGGGGTGGGTTATTGAGATGACGTTTGAAGTCAAGCGTGTTTCAAAATGGAGGTAGAGCTAGATGAGACGACCAAAACAGTTGTAGCAACGCCGATTGGTTAAACGCTGTCCAATAGTTTCTAAATTAACAAGAGGTCTAAGCCCAGTAGGAGGCAACGGCTGATAACACATTGGAGTGTCCAGACCTTATTCACAAAGCGATATTTAGGTCTGGTTACACCAGGCTACCACTGCCCTGCATGTTTTAGATGTCCCTCCTCCAACAGACCTGACTCAAACGAATGGGTCATTATCAGGTTACTATAACGACCCATTCATGTGAATCAGGTGTGTAGGCGCATGGAGATATCTGAATGTAACATAAATTATTAATTTGATTTGTTATGCACTACATTGTGCTTGTCGTTATTTTATTATCACTTATTGAATAATGAAAGTGTCCAAATAATGTAGTTTTTACTTTACTTACTTTATTTGGTTGGGCAGCTCGCCTCAGATCCTCGATCCAACGGTCCCGTTCAGCAGCTGAAGTGCAGCCGAAGCAGTGGTTGTTCTCCGAATTAATTACCTAAGAGAGTCACAGTTCAACCATAGGAAACAACATTGCATGTAGCAAGTCACGTGTATTTGTCTTTAATCACAAGTATATTACAAGCCCCTGTTGCAAACTGATAATCTCTGATTGGACCAATGGATTCCTACCCAAAAAACTTTGGGGAAAACAAAGGAATAAGTTAATTAACAGGCCTACAAAGATGTGATGCAAGACAGACAGAGGACATGTCCTCCTGTGGCATCAGTCAGTATTACATTTGTCGGACCACTTAGAATTTACTAACCTACAAAATGTATTTCATTTCCACTAATTTCTATTTAGTTCTAATTTACTACACAATGTGATACATTTGTCGACATATCGACACCTATTGCACCATAGCCGTCCTGGAAGGGTGGATTCCTCCCTCTGTGGTCCCTTCCCAAGGTTTCTTCCCTTTCTGCCCATGGCATTTTTATGGGTAAGTTTGACCCTTGGTGGAGGAGCAGTTTTAAGGGGGTGTCATTTATGAAATGTGGGCTTGTAAACAAATGTGAGCTCACAGTGAACTTTACAGGTCAAACGGGGGTTACAGGCACAGGGGTTACATGTACCTCGAAGCAGTATTTCTCCCCCAGAATGGAGCTGTGCACAGGCCTGATGACAGTGCTGGCGTCTGCACTCAGATCCAGACTCCCTGCTGCGCTGACCGGAACGGAAACAGACTCCCGAGACCCGTAAAGCCTGGAAGCATGACATTATACACTACTAGACACACTCTGACAAAGTGTAACTGTAAACCAGGGCCGTGGAAAGAACAGTTACGCCAACTGAAGTTAGAAATTGGACGCATGGTTCACGGAAAGGAAAAACCTATGGCAAAACAGTTCCCGGAAGTGCTTGGTGGGCAGTTTCAATACATGTATACAGATATATAAATTTTTATGGTAATTAGTAGTCAATAAATGCCCCGATTTACATTTAAATTTGAATTTATAAGGACCTTTTTGTGTTTAGGCTAACTTCCGGGAACTATTTTAAGGCTCCACAAGCCGCCATTGCTGTGAAAAACGTTCCATTGGAGTGAACTGAGATGGCGCAACTCTCTTTACATGGCTCTGTGTGCTACTAGACACACCCTGACAAAGTATAGCTGTGGAAATATACTCCTTAACAAACCCATACTGTGTCTGTAGTAATGAATGTTTGGTTTGCTGTGTAATTACAGTATTGGTGTATGTGCTTTTACGGTGTTTTACCTGCTTCCTTTGCCCAGTCCAATTGTGTTTATTTGGGGGTTGCTATTCGTCCTCTTTGCCCGACCTTCAAAGCGTCGCTTTATTAGACCCTACCATTTTGGAACATTTAGAGGGCAATTATCAGAATGAGAACACACAAAAGGCGAAGACTCAAATGGAGAGTTTTAGTATAACAATATTCACCTTTACGCCACCGTCATTTTTTAACCGAGGCCCACCTGGATGTCCCGCATGGTCAGGACTACTCTCTAAGAATGGATACATCATTATTTCAGACTTTCACATGCAGATAAGTAGGTATTGGTCACACAATGTTGTATTACACAAAGGACAGAGGCCAGCTTCGTGTAAATTACCCATCAAATGTAACCTTTAACTGATACAATATGTATTAAACATTATACACATTTTCTTTTCTTTTCAGGCCAAGTACCCCTTGGCTGAGTCCTTGCAGTAACCTCGAGGACCCTCTAGGGGTCACAAACTCCCTGTGGAATATCTCTGGCGTAAATCTTATACAGTACATGAAGCAATATTTCAGCAATGTGAGATTAGTATCAGAAAGTGTCATTTTGTTGTGTACTTTACATCCAAATAAGGTTATGCAGGGCAAGTTGAAATGGTTGGCCTAGAAATGTAACTTTGTCAATACATTGCTGATACTATTTACAGCGCAAATTCTGTTTGCATAAAATGTATGGAAAAAGAAAATGGAAAAGACAAAATATCACATCCTTCATTTTAAAAACATTGTAATGTTTCAGTTATACTGTAGCAGTCAGTAGTTTTTTTTGTTTTAGTTCACATGAAAACATGGGCTACAAGTTATCTTACCTAATGCACCACCACACACAATCCAGCGTCTAAATCCCACCATTTAGTCCAGAATTTAGTTTAAATCTTCTATCAAACTCTTGACTGTCAATGTATAATAAATGGTCCTCCGCTTCTCATAGTATAGATTGAGGTGTTGACAAATCCAGGTTGACAACCTTCATGTACAATTTAGGCCAAGCCAAAGCTATGAATGAAAACAGATCAAAAGTGACCTAACTCTCTCTTACCCAGCACTGACTGGTTATACAGAACACACAGGGCTCCACTTAATCTAATCACTATGAAAATGAAGAGGAAGCAATTTGGCAGATACACGCATGCATACACAGTAAACTATTTCCGTTCTCCGTTTTCCGTTTGCGACAACTCATTACCATTATCCTTGATGCTGTGAGTGGCTATTACAACAGACTTCCTGATTTTGTACATTATTCTGACTTGAACTATAATCATCATTTTCATTTATTATTGTGTGTGTGTGTGTACGCGTGCCATAGTTCTATGGTGCGTGCGTGTGCGTAACTTTGTTTAAACACAATTTGACAGAGGTCAAATAGACAAAGGTCAATTTTAAATTTCAAGGACAATTTCATGCATTTCATATCAGAATGAGAGGGCATACAATTAAGGTGGAAAGATGTAATACAACTGACATTTTGTAATGGTATTAAATAGTGATGAGGACATCTACTCACAAATACTTATAAAACACCCAGGTAAATACAGTATGCGGCTACACTTCCTACACATCACTGAGCAAACATTGGCCACGCCCATTAGCAAACGGATTTGAAAGTAGTTCACGAAGATTTTGAACGTTTTCGAGGGACATGGGTCATTCAGTGAAAAAGCTAATTGAACTTTCAAAACGTTCAAACCACTGAACGCACCCAATATATAAGGACTAGGCCTTCTGGGAATTCTTCCAAAGAGTTCTATTCAGAATTATGTTTGCAGTCTGTGTATTCCAGACAATGTCTATGTAAGAGCTAAGCAACTGTCTCAGTAGTGATACCAGAGACACTAAAGAGGAGACACGCCACTTCGATTATTTTGAATGGAGCTCTATGGGAAAATTATGAAACAGCAAATATAGTGGTTGGAGGAAAATTTTCAAATAATAACACACAACATTATCCAAAAGAGCCAGTAATCTGCTTTATAACCTTTTTAACCTATTTAACCAATCGTGTGGTTGCAGTGACGTAAGACACATGCCTATATTGTCTTCCTAAATAACTATACGGGACTTTGCTTTGATTCAACCGTCATCTTTGGCATTACGTTACAGAATTCTTCCATAGAGTTCTATTCAGAGTTGTTTTTGCAGTCAGTCTATTCTATAGAATGTCTCTATAATCCAAAAGATGAGAAACTGATTTGGCAATGATACTAATGGTATTGTGGAGCAGAGAAGGTACCTGTAAGTGTTTCCAAAATTATTTGCGAATCTCTGAACATTTTCTATTCCTATGCAATCAATGTAACTGGTGAACTTGAATAAAATCATTTTAATGTGTGCGTGCATGCGTGTGTTTGTGTATGTGTTCACCTGTGTTGATCTCAGCAAGGTTTTGCATGCTCAGGTTGGACACACAGCTGCTGACACGATTGCGGGTCCACATCACAGGCTGAGACGGATACAATGGAAAATTGTAAATAACATGATTTGTAAATGCAAACTCAACGGTGTCTATGGAAGTTAGAACATATACTATATGCTATATGCTAGTTTACTATACCTGTTGTACGTGACGTGTGTGTGTGTGTGTGTGTGTGTGTGTGTGTGTGTGTGTTGTGTGTGTTTGGAACGTATACTTACTAATACTTTATGTTATACATTATACTTAGTAAGACAACTGTGAAAACAAACATTTTTATTTCTATGTGGTCAACATCCGTGTCAATTAATGCTTTTTGGTGTCGCCTGGGAGCTCATCTTAGTACGAATATATACACCAAATAGCCTAATTCAGCATAATAAATCACAAATAATAAACCGAGACTTTGAAAAACCCATGTGAATAGCCTACATGTGAATCAGTTTCATCACTGTTTAACGTTTGGTTGCTAGGCCACAGCCGTTTGATGTCACCAAGTTGTCACCAAATTCTCATGTCACTGATATGATGTCGACCAGACGAATACCTCTTCCTCTGGAGAGATGATGATCAGCCCATCTTCCAGGATGCACTGGCCGATATCCCAGAGGGGAACCTCTTGGGGCGGCGCCCACTGGAGCCTTGGTAGTTCAGTCGGTGCCGTTGAAATAGATTCATTCTCACCCACATCTGGTAGTCAAGCACACACCATGGCAACATGTGAATGTGGAATACGCACACACACGACCCGAACACACAAACGATCTGTGTACAATTTGCGAGTTAAATAGATAATTGAGTTAATTCAAAGTAATATGTTATTTGTCGCTGAACTTGTGGAGTATCTTCGGTCAAATTATGTTTCATAATGGAAGATAGCGATGTGCACATTGCAAGCCTTGGTTTATTTTTCACTTTGGGTAATTGTCATGAAGGCCTTATCATACACAGCCATTGTCACTGGCCACTCGGTTTTCTGAAGTTGAAGTTCCTCTTCACACCCCTACAAACATCCTTTGGTCACGGTGTGTGGTTTTAAAATAATCCGCACATTCACTTTGTGTTTATTATTAACTTTTTAAAAGGTTACAAGCATTAAAATCATTTGTAGTTTTGGGAATTAATGAAGAATGGAATTGAATGTTAATTCATCAAAACTATATTATGAGATAATCTACATCAATTCACTAATAAGTTAATACATCCTAATATCCTGGTACCTCAACCAGATATAGCAGCAGAGCACATCACTAACTTCAAATTAGAATCTCGCAAGGGAGGCCAATGCACACAATATACACACAATGAGCCTTACCGGGCAGTGTCAGGGTGCTGTTGCGACTTTGCAGCCTAGGCCTCTTGAGCTTCTGTGACACTGTTCTCAGGTACTTTCTAAAAAGAGCCCCACCGCCCACTCTCGGCGAGGAGTCCCCAGGGCTGCTCCCCGATGCCTCCGCAGCAGCAGCAGGGCCAGCGCCCGATGAGCTGGAGGACAGAGCTCCGAAAAGCATCCCTGGAGGTTCTGACAAGGCCCTTCTGAAGGGGTTCTTACGATTTACCGTGCCCTTGTCTGCCTTGGCTGCGGCGTCGCCGCTGCCTTTGCCCGCCGCGGATCCCTTGTCTCCGGGGTCTTCACTCAGGGCCTTGCGCCAGTTTTGCACCTTGCTCCATTTAGTGGAAGAGGTCTTCTGAACCTTTTCCATGGCTGGTGATGTTGACGCCGCTTGGCTGCTCTCAGCTCTCGGCCCTGCCAGGGCTTCTTTACACTCGGTGTGCCACGTATATGTGCTGAGCGGGCCGACGTTTTCTGAAGCCTGAGCAGGAGAATGCTCGGTTGCCGTTTCCTTTTCTAGCTCGGTTACCTTTGGTAGATGTTCTGGCTCGTTCTTTGAATCTTTTTCCTCGGTGCCCATGTTGAAATGTGTGGTTGACCGTGCGTCGCCCTTGTTGCTGTGCTGTCTTCACTTTCTTGTTTCCTGTGTTTCAAACAGTTCTTCCGATAATAACATGCGGGCGGTTGCTCTCGTGCGGTTGCTTCGCTACCTCGCTGAACACTCTTCTTCTCCTCTTCTGACAGATGGCTGCTCCCACACTGACACAGACACTGAGAAGTTCACCTGTGTTTTGTCCATTAATGCTATTTTCACTTTGTACTTCTCCTGCTCACTTCCCCTTTGCCCTGCTGTGTCATGTAAAGGTTTACCTCCAAACATTGCTCTTTCTTTCTACAGTATGGAGATAATGGTTTTCTGTAGATGTACCTCCAAGTGATTACCTCCATTTTAGTCCCGAGGTATACCTCCTCCAGCATGTCATAGGAAATAGTTAGTAATCAGTCTGTGTTTTGGGATTCACTAAGCTTGAAAATAATGTATAAAGATCCCTCAGTGGCTTCTAAGGACTTTCGGCTTTCTTCAAATCCTCCCTGACTGAGTTCATAGGATGTGTCTGTGAACCTGGGGTTTTTAGTTCAAGGTTGCTGTCACCACATGGAGGCCGTGCGGCCACCCATTTTAATTTGACGTCCCTCTGGAACCCCTAAATGTTGTACAAACAGTTTGTATTATTAAGGACTGCATGTGTGTATTAGTGCCCTGGTCCATACAATATTCTAACAAATATATGATTTAAAAGGATATTGTAAGTCTACATTGTTATCAGATACCTGGGGGTGGAGGGACCGTTGACTCAATTTCCTGATAAAGAAATACAGCATTTCCTGTTGGAGTGCAAACTCTAAAACCCACTTCCTGCGATGCTGTTCACGGTTTCTAAACACCTGCAAAACTGATGTAGTTGGATTACCATATGATCTGGAGTGTAACTGTGCCTGTAGGTAATGTCAAATTAAAGCATGACTGAATAGCATTCATACAGTCAGGCACGTAACATACAATTCAGTATCATTAATGTTACAGGCAGTACACTTCGAAAGTAGGCTGATGTCACAAACAGTAGCCTATACTTGCAAAGTACATATCTTTAGTAAATTATCATATACATTTTGTTTAATTATTAAACACTGTTAAAATGTACTGTTATTACTGTATATATTTACACACCCTTATTATTATCTTTCATTAAATGTTTTATGTATCTTCTTTGCTGTAATAGAGGATTTCTGATTTCAAGGTAAGGTTTCTGTTGAATTATTTTGTGTTTGGCAATATCCAGAGCTGGGAAGTAACTAAGTACAAATACTTACCCACTATACTTTAGTAGCATTTTCAGTTATATGTACATTAACAAAGTATTTATTTATATAACTTTTTACTTTTACTCCTTACATTTTAACACAAATATCTGTACTTTCTACTCATTACATTTTAAAAACAGACTAGTTACTTTAGTGTTAATGCGTTTGAAAACAATTGAGAAGAATTGTTGATATATTTTGCATACTGTAAAAACACAAACAATGGTCTTTCAGTATTACTGAAACCATGAGCTCCACAGTGTTTTCTATCTACTGTTAATTCATTCATATTTACCAAAATAGGCTATTATAAACAAGAAACAGAAAAATATATGGCGAATATGTAAATACCATCCACAGATTTAGGAGCAGTTGAGGATGGGCAGTATTTATGTATTTGAAATACAAAATAGTAATTTTAAATTGAGAGAGTTGTTGATAATGGCTTAATGTTTTGAATCAAAATATATGTGTTTTGTATTTTGTAGTTTAAAAATACTACAAAATACTTTCTATGATATGTTAACTTGATGCAGCCTCTGATCTGGTGTAACAAGACCCAAAACTCCCAGTTAACAGGATCTGGACTCCATTAGGGAATGTTTTCAGTGGTTGCCTCCTACTGGACCTAGCTCTCTGGTTAATTTTGAAATTATGTATTGGACAGCCTTTAGCCAATCACCATTGCTACAACTGTTTGTATTGCTTCATCTAGCTCTACCACCATTTCAATCGCTTGACGTCAGTGCATAGCGTCAATGTCATTGCATTCAGCCACCTCCACTGGTCGCTGATGGGTCCGCCATCCAGGGTAGATGTGTGAACGCTTTATGTGATCATGGTTTCCAGATTATAATCTCAGCGATAATTGATTTGAGAGCAATAGTCTGGTGGATATGGAAACACTAGATTTCTTTTCAGCGAGCACACATAACAGACAATTGGCAGACTATGAGGAGATATTCGCTGAATTTGACAAAATGTGTATTAGCTGACAATTGCTACCTTCACTGGTTGCATGCTGTATGTCAGAATTGTCAGAGGGTGAGTTGGTGCTCTCAAACATTGTCCACTTAAAGGTATATAAAATAACCACAGAACAAAAGAGCATCTGATTCTGCCTTGAAAGACCCTATCCACTTTCTTTTTGTTTCCTTGGCTGCATGAGCTCTGTTAAAGTTGCTTTTTTATTTATTACTGTAAGATAATTCACTTTTGTCACATTAAGTAAATACAACTGTTTTGATCACCTCTTCTAGCTCTACCACCATTCAGAAACATGCTTGACTTCAACATCATCACACCAACTCACCCCGATTAGTCCGCCAGCGCGGTGGCTGTGAAAACGCTAATGCGAACAAGGTTTCCATACTATAATCTCAACCTTACATTAATTGATATGAAAGTCTGGCGCAGCACAACAACATCATAGCCTTTGCAATGTGATTCTGATTTGTGGTGCGTTGCTTTTGAGGGAACATCCTCCCAACATGGGGGACAGGATGGTCGAGTGGTCTGGTGGTTTGGCTCCCAGCTGGAAGGTCGTTGGTTCAAACGCCGTTGTTGACCTACCTAAGCAATATGCCTAACCGCCCTACCCCTCAACTGCTCCCCGTGGTTGGTCACACCCTGAATGGCAGCAATCACTATTGATGGGTGAATGTGAGGCAAAATACTGTGAAGTGCTATTTAAAAAAGCAGTCCATAACATCCTATGGCATTGAAGAGAGGTGTTTTTGTTTTGTTAAAGCTCACATATCAAGAAACATTCCCCAGAATGACTACTTTAACTGAGTCATCTACAGGTGAAGGGTTAGGCTAGATCAAATAGGCCTATTGATAGGTTTGTTAAGTGATTTTATGCTCCATTGGAAAAGTATAGTTTATTTTTAAACATTGCATTTATTTTGACACACTTACAATTCCGGTATTTGGTATTTTATTTTAAAATACATTTTGATGTATTTTTTCCCAGGAGCAATGCTAGTCAACTCCATCTTCTGTATTTAGCCAGAGGTTCTAATCTACATCAAATCACATCATCATCTTGGGCAATATAGGAAATAAAGTATCTTTTGGCATGCCTGATCCATCATTGGCAATAGGATGCAATTTAAAGCAGCTGTGGTTGGTCTAATTGTTCTAAATAGTATAAAACATTTAAGATTTGTAATATACAGTATTTCTATCGATATTATTGCAATCCTTTTGTATTTAATGTTATATTAATGTTTAAATTTAAGGTTAACAATTTTGAAAAGAGTATCTAAACATGCTAATTGGCCTGTAGGTAGGCTGGGAGAAAACTATCCATGAAATGTGAAAGATGTAGGGCCAAAGCAATGAAAAATAATCCAGTTTAGCCCACTGGAGCAGCCCATGCTCTTGTGCTCACCATGTTTTGGGTCCAAGCAATTGTATTAAACTATATCAAGTTATTTAATATAATACAAAATTTTAGATTATATTTTATTATATTATTAAAAGATAAATGTCCTCTAGAGGTTCAGTAAGCTTTTGCCCAGAAATAGACGGTACCGATGTCATTATTAGAAAATGTTGACATTTTATTTTTCAGTGCATTTCAGTGCGTACTTTTACTTGAGTACATTAAGTTGAACCAGCACTTTTACGAGTATCTGTACTTCTACTTAAGTAACGACTTTGTGTACTTTGACACCTCTGGCAAACAATGTAATTTTTGCTCTGCAATTATTTTATGTTGTAATGTCAAGCATTATCCAGTAGATGGTAGTATAAACAGATAATAGTTATTACTATCAGACGTTCTGCAAAAAAAAAAAAAAAAACGAAAAAACAAAATCACAATATTGAATATCTTTAATGTAATATAGATAAATACATTTATTACGTTTATAAGATACACAAAATGTTTTTATCGAAGTTAAAAATATGCATATAATCTAATAGGCCTAATGCATTATGCATTCTCAGAGTACCATTTCCCTGCGTTTCTCGATGGGAACAAATATTTCAGTCTTGGACAGGTCTTGGTGGATGCCCAGCCACAAATAAGGCTCTTATGTGGGACAGGAGCAAGACGAGAGATAATTCATTTAATCTGAATTTCAATACAAAATATTTCAGTTCATGATTAATTCATTTCTATGCTGATATAGTTTTTTCTTTGTCTGATATTGCACAGCACACGATATGTTGACTGAAGGTACATTTATACATGTGCATTACTTCAGTGTGTTGCTGTTTCATCATAATAATGGGCAACATTGGGTTTTTGGCTCAGCTGCTCACTGCTGAGCCCAGAAAAAAAAAACTAGGTATTTAGTGGGCGGGGTTTATCCTCTACAGCGGCTAGCTAGAGAGCGTGTGACTGAGGAGAGTGGGCTGGATGATGAGGAGAGGGAGGCATACTGTAGGAGAGAGGTCCTCCAGCCCAGTCTGTCGGTTTAGCTTGTAGCGGATTGTGTATGTGGCTTGGATACTGACCGCGCCACTTTCAGCAGTGAACGATCTGTACGAAGATAGGAGGTGTTGTCATGTGAATTTGGATTTGTCCAATGAAGTTGGTAATACATCGGCTAGATGGCAAGCTAACCAAACACACAGCTACCGGTAGCTGATCACCGCCTGGCGAAGTGCTAAACCAAAGCAGGCGATGGCTAGTTTGCTCCGATTGCCTTTTCAGAAGGAATAAGCAAGACGAATCCAAGTAATTGATCCAGCAATTAGCTGTTGACGTACTGGTGAGTAGGCTACACCGCAATGTGCTTAAATGAATGCAATGTGATCAGCCACACTAACCGTACAGTATCCGCTGGCTAATGTAATACGGTGCGAAAGTGTGTCAGCGATGTCGTTATTGTACTTTGCCGGTGTTCTGCAATGTAATGTATTACCGTAATTGACTAATGTTAATTTACCGTACCAGTGTAATATTTCAAATTCAATCAATCCTTTGTCCGCTGTTTATCATACAACGTAGCCTCATTATTTCATTCTGGGTTTTGTAGACAAAATCAACCTACCGTGTAATATGCATTACGAATGTTTGTCCGTTAAGTTTGTGTGCCATCATCAACATAGTATTTCCCATTTCTCGTTTTGATATTGCTTACAGGTCCTGAAATATGACGGTAACTATTTGTGTGCTATAGAAATAGTGACTGTTGCTTGCTTAACCTATCCATGTCAGGAGTAGCTAGTTAATTAGCAGTATTCCTCCCGTCCTGATCCCTTAATGATAATGATAATGCGCACAGCCCATCTTGAGCTGTTTCCCACACACCCGTCACACGCAGCAGCTGAAACCTGGAGCAGCAGGATAATCAAAGTAGGACGTGTGTCAGCACGCTGAACAAAACCACATAGCACACCATATTCAAGACAAACTGGCCCCCCAGCTATTTTTTTGCATGTGTGGCACATGCCAATGCCTTACGTACAAATAGGCGTATTGGTAAATGTCACTTTATAAAAACGTTGCTGGAATTAAACCACTATAGAAGTTTATTAATTATTCGAACATTCATACGTTTTTTACTGTTAGGAGCTCATTTGCATTTACATTTGCACCAGCATGTATGGACCATTTTGTCAATAGAATAAGTTATACACCAGTATATCATACAAAGAAGTTTCTGTTAAAATATTGATAACACCATGTCATTAGAGCTAACATACATTACAAATATAACTCAATCATCAGATGTTATTGCTAATAACCTAAATAATAAAATGTTTAATGCTAATTTCTGAGGAACCTACAGTAGCCTATAGGTTCCAGTGAAGGATGTTTCATGGATTTCAGTGAATGCCCCCTAGTCATTTTTGACATACTGGCCTTAGAACATGCATTCCCACACGTGATTGTTAATACTCTATAGTTAAATATTAATTAATTTAGCCTAGAGAGGTCCTGTCTTTTTTTGGCAGTTGTATTCTATTGCAGTAGTGCTTTCATCAATGAGTGGGAATTGCTGCATCCATTGATCAGTGAATGAGACACCGGTCCTCAGATGTAAGAGAAAGTCCATTACCTCAGATGACTCCCTCC
The DNA here is from genome assembly GCA_027564635.1 of Typhlichthys eigenmanni. NCBI lineage: Eukaryota > Metazoa > Chordata > Actinopteri > Percopsiformes > Amblyopsidae > Typhlichthys > Typhlichthys eigenmanni. The sequence goes on from JAODUK010019936.1 coordinate 18,438, forward strand.
CAGTCCAGGCATCTGGCCAACACGCACGCACACACGCACGCACGCACAAGCACACACACACATGGACACTAATGCACAATTGCGCACATGCACACGTGCCCACAAGCACACTAGCCCCCTAACACACACCACAACATCCAACTCAAAACACGCACCTTTGTCTAATTCCAAGTCTTCTTTGAACAGCTAGATACAGTGGTCATGTTGTTGTTTTGGCACACGTTTGTTTTTGTGGAAAATGCCAGGCCCCATACAATGAAGCTGTACTGTAGCTGATATCCTTTCACACTCTCCCCAAAGCCATATCATTCTGGTTATATACTCCAATGTCGTCATATGGTTTTTGTTTCTCACTTGTTGTTCTGTTTAGGTTGCTGGTGCCATTTTAATCCCCAACATGGTGCAGAAATACCAGTCCCCTGTGAGGGTATACAAGCACCCCTTTGAGCTGGTGATGGCGGTAAGTGTCTTCTTCACCCATCTGTATGGGCTGGCCTTGACTGAATGACGTGAATATCGCATGCTGCCAAATGGCGAAATATGTAACGACTATGTAGAGGTCGTCTCTGAGACCACCGCCACATGTTCACTAAGAATGTGCTCACCTTGCATGCGTTAGACACCTGACATGCACAGTACCAATGCTGACGCAGCCTATACTTATTATATCTGCAGTGCTAGCAGTTTGCTTGCAGCTAGTAGCCACTGTATTTGGAAGGTTGAATTTAAATAGTACTGTACTTGCTATGATATCTTGATAATGAAATAGTACACTTGCTACCTAGTCTTGAACCAAGACTATATGCTTAAATGTATTTTAGAGGCCTATATCCTTTTGAATGCAGTACTTACTGTACTACTCACTCAAGTATAGGTTATATATATATATAGGTGTGTATATATATTTATCTTTTAAATTGATCAATTTATTTATCTAATCAACTGCTGAATTGCAAATGACGACAACGATTTTCGCTTTGGCTACTGTCCACGTGTCAACATGCGTAAGCTTGGCGGGACTGTGTATTTAAATAGGCACTAGTTTAGTGGTATTAGAGGAAGTAGTTTTTGGCTGTTTATTTTCTAACTAATGTTAATTCAACATTTTGTACTGTAACCCCGGGATGCATGTGGTTTTTACTCCAGGTGGTCTTTTCTTTGGGTTTACTGACCTGCACAATATTAATTAATCTGCACATTATACCAATGCTACAGTATTAATACAAGCCTCTGAATACGTGGTATGACAAAGCTGTTATGTTTTAACATCGGGTCACCGTTATCAGTGGAGTTAGTCCCTTTTTTTGTCTTGTGAATTCAGAGACTAGGCTTTTACCAAGGATTGGTGGATGCTTCTGTTTTCTGTTTGAGTTGAGTTGCATGCTTCCTTTGGGAAATGTTTGTGAATTTTTTTTTGTATAACTTCTCTTGCTTTAATACAACTATGTGTAGTTTCATAATTCTTTCTCTTAATGGCTACAATCCAACTAGGATGCAGTATAAGTCAGTCGGTCTTGGCCAAGTGAGTCATACATTGTTTGAGTGGATGTCAATAACCATGTTTTTACTATGCGATACCATGTACCAGCTAGTGGAAAAGCACTGCCTGATTCAATCCTCTGGTGTCTGTCTCCAGTAACATTATGAACTAATTGGGGCTTAGAACCCAGGGGAGGATATAGATGTTTACTGTATACAGTAAACATCTATATCCTCCCCTGGGTTCAAATTACTGTATACATACAGTAATTTGTGTACCCTGCATAACTGCATTTAACATTGTCACAATCATTATTAGTGTTGTGCGTGTGTGGTGTTTATCTACTTATTTCTCTTTATCAACTTAATCTTTATTACATTTTAACCAGGCTGGTTAGTTAAGAACAAATTTCATATGGCCTGGGTGTAAGGTCTCTTGGGCAGGTGGCAGGGGTTAGGGATGAAAAAAGGGCATAAATGCTAAAAAAATAAACATATAAAATAATATGAAGAAATTAAAATATTAATAATAATAATAATACTAATATAATAAAATATTGATTGACTGGGGATGGCAGATAGCAACTTTTTTTCTTTTTACTTTAATGTCTTATTGATAGCTGAGTTGCTAAATTGTCAGTATGACTTTGAATCAGTTCCCCCTCATTGGCTTCCAGAGAGTTGCTGTTTTTCGATGCAGGGGAATCTGGAATCTTGGGTTATGTATGCACACAGATGGACATAAATAGAGCAGTGGTGCCCCTGTTCAGCTGAGGGGAGCGACCAGTATTTATAGCCTAGTCACCCACACCGTATGGATAGCACCCTGGAGATGACCTGTCTTGTGGAATTATGATTGGAAGTGCTTGCCACACTGGGAGTGAAGGAATCATCCTGATGATATAATGTAAGTAGGTGTGGTTAAAGGCTAAATTGCTGTCTTGGCATCTTGGCATATGCAGTGTAGAGCTGTGGTTTTCACATGTTAATGACCAAAAAGATTATAGTTTGAAAATCTCCCTCATGCACAAACACCTTTTTAACTGGTAATACATGGCCATGACACCCCTAAAGTGTAGTGGAGACCTTTTTGAGGGGTCCTGAAGTATAGCATCATACAGGTCAGGACATTAAGATTAATGAGTGGTTTTGATCAAATAGTGATCCCCTCCCTTCTTGTGACTCTGTAGCAACAGGAAAAAACAAAACACTTTTGCTGGTTGCAGAACAGACTTGTTGTGCCCCCACCCTTTTTTGTAGACTCAGCATGGTAGTGTGTGCGTGTGTGTGTGTGTGTGTGTGTGTGTCGTGACATCCTTCATTTGGTTGAGGGGTTTAGCTGTAGCCTATATCTATTCATGTCTAGACTCGATGAGCTTGCGTGTGAAGCAGGCTATAGGCACTATACTGTAGGCCTAGACATTGTAGACTTGTGTCTACAAGTCCTAAATATTTACTAGATGTTCTAAACTATAGGCTATCCATATTCTCATTTTGGCAATTGATAGGCTAAGAGGATGAGACAATAACGTTTATATAAAATAAAAAGATAAATAAAAATGCAAAGAAAGCCTCCAGTATGTGTTGACAGCATGGTTGGAGCTCAGTTTTTTTACCTCCTTTCGCACCTCTGAGAATTCAGTGCAGTCATCTGCATTGCATATTTCACAGCTAATAAAATACCTTCCATTTATTTTCAAATGGCTTTATAAAGGTTTGATAGAAAAAAATTACAATAAATAATTATAAATCTGTGTGCTATATAGACTAGTTGCATTTTGCCATTGTATCTTATGGTGTTAAAAAAAAAAAAAGAAGACTACTACTGTAGAATGCAATAGGCTATATGGCAGCTCTTATGTTAGGTGATTGTGTTTTGACATTTTACTTTCTGGAATTTGTTGTACTCTCTTCACTTCACTCTGGTTTAAAAACTGTCAATTCTTCTCCTAAAGGGGAACATTTGCTTATATATTCTGCTCAAAATGAAACATACTTTCTCAATTTGCGGTTCTCAAGGAGACTCACAGCTCACTGACATATGCTATATATATATATATATATATACACACATACATACATACATACATACATACATACATACATACATACATACATACATACATACATACATACACTGTACTGTATATATTTCAACCTTGCTAACGCAGCTGTTCTCCATGGAAGGAATGTATCAAATATACCCTTGCGTGATTGGAGCTCTGTGGCTTCCCAGGTCCAGCTGTTTTTCTTCTGGAATAGTCTTGTTTGAACACAGCCAACATTTCCAGAGAATCCAGTACCTATAGTTGATGTCGATCTTGGCAGCCACATAAGACTTGGCAGTTCTACATAGGCCCCAATCTTATCTTTTGACCCATCTACCAATAGCTGATGGCAGTAAATGGGGGAGGTGACATTGTATATTAAGTTGAATTCCAAAAATGAGCGATGTTCGATTGAACTCAGCTGTGCTTGGAGAAATTGTGTCCTCCTGATATTGTGCAACATCGTGTGGTTAGTGTTGCATGCAGCACTGTTTTCAAAGAGTGATAGGGCTGTAGGGAAATGCTTACCAGCACAATAGCGTGATATGAAGTATACACAATACACAGTGTCCTGAAAGAAGTATAGCTATCTGTACTTGGAATATGTTTAATTCCTGTCCAGAAATGTTTGAATATTTTGGGAGTTTTCGCGGTGCGCGACCATGGAACCTCATAAGTATTTATTTACACACAGTACATACCCTGGAACCTCATACATTTATATTTAGGTAGCCCATTTCTGCTCCAACTCTGCTGCTGTAGGCGATTCACTCCAAGGTCAACATGTCTCATACAGTCAGCGAAGATGTGCAGACCTGTCAGTATGAAACAGTCTGGCCACCATCCTCAACCTGACCATCTCCATCTCTCGTTTCCACTCTTTTTATCACACCGTTCTCTGTAAACTCTGTTAAAAAAACCTCCCTGGAGTTCAGCGGTTTCCAAGTGAGTCACTCCACCCCGTCACGCAACCATGCCAAGAAATGACATGGTTGAAACATTGTTTTGTAACTGTAACGACCACAGTGTGATATAACCCACTGCGCATCACCTGATTGTATTCATGGTGAAACAGCCACATGCACATATGCATGACTGTATGGGCATACTGGACTGTGTTTGTGAGATGTTGCTACACCGAGGAAGTAACACCCCGAGCAACAATGTGTTTGTTTGTATTTCTGCTGCAGCCTTCAGCCAACAAGCAGCCTCTTGTGTCAGCTGACTTCTCCTCCCAATAACAGGAAGTTGGAGCCTCCTGATGTATAGGTCTGTGGGGAGCATCAGTGGAATGCCAAAAGGACAACACTCACTTGTTATTTCAGGTCCAAAGGGTTTTCCTTTTGGATTTGGTTCTGAAGTCCAATGAATAGTCAGTAAAGGCCAGAGGAACTGTCTGACCCTAGAGTAGTAAAAAGGTTTAAAAAAGAAGAAATAGCTGCTACATGGCTAGTTGCCATTTCGTTTCAGATGCAGATCAGGTTTCTGTAGCCAGATTCAGACACATGCTAGAGAGGGTGTATTAAGTAACTCATAGGCTTAGGTGGCCCAGCCCAACCTGTTCCTATGGAAACGTGTGTGTGTGTGCCCTGCTAATCCACAAGGACAAAGTGCTGTTGTCCCAGTGGAAATGCTAGAGATGGAAGGAACATTACATTGCCAGTGTGATGCCCAGCCTATTTCACTTCTGAGCCTTATTAACTTATTAGCCTTATTAACCTATTAGCTTTATTAACCTATTAGCCTTATTAACAACTGCAGATGTTACTTTTCCTGGTCATTTCCACTTTAGCACTGTCGGTAACACAAAGCTTGTATGGCGTCAAAACACATTTGGGGCCTTTTTTAAATATTTTTTTCTTTTGACTGAAATTGCAAACGGATAGATCACCCGCCAGTTAAGCTGCGTAATGCTTATGGCATTACTGCTATATATAGCTGAGTTGCAGAAGGGCACAACATAGACCAACGGATTAATTTAATCCCCTCCCCTTTACTCAGATACTCTGCTGCTTTACATTATCCCATCCATGTCAGCCTGCTGTAGGTGTTTGGCTCGTGAAACTATGTCAGGAGGAGAACAGCAGGTCTGGCTCTATGAACAAGGCCTTTGGCCAAACTGCTACGATTGGCTGATCCCAAGCCCAGCCCCCTTTTTGCCTGTCCTCTTATAACAGTTGAGCTTTTTTTTTTGATGCCGACAGAAACTCCACGTCAACTGTCGGTTTTCCTGTAATAGCTTTCTGTGCTGTTTTTAACCTTACAGTAACAAGGTTGGACATGGAGGGGTGGGCGACTCAGTGTTCCATGCATGTCAATGGGGAGGTCCACGGATTTCACCACAATATTACCCATTATATCTCTCTGGGGGCGTTATGGGTATCTTGAGTATATTACATTAATACCTACGATCAATCTGAGGCCACAACAGCATTTCTGCAGCGAACTACTTTGGAGTAAATTGACTTTGTTTCAGGCCATGCATGGTAGACGTTGGCCGCTGCCTACATCAGCCTGCAAAGGAAAATGCCGTTGGTGACACGCCCACTGCTTTCATTGAAATGCATTACAACGCTCCATCTTTTGTATAATTATATAATCTTTGGGGCGTGGCTTTGGGATCAGTCAGTTGATCCTCATCACTTGCCTGTCCACCAGTTGTCTGGGTATCTCTGCACTGGACAGCTTTCACTTGAACTGCAGTAGCTGACTCACATCCACCCGCTGGATATAAAACACTGCAGGCTACATGTTGCTATTTTCTTCTCGTTTTGTCTCACTGTTGCCTTTTAGGAAGGACAGACAGACCGTAATCATGTTACGGTCTTGATTTTGGTGGTTTTTAAAAGGACCCACCCATTGTAATACATCTTTTTTTATTTATTAATATTACTTCTTGTGGTGCAGGGGGATTTGAAAAATGGTATCTGTTGTTGGATGAATTATGACATTTCAAGTGAGTACACCCCTCACATATTTGCAAAAATATAGTGTACTCACTTTTGTTGCCAGCGGTTTAGACATTAATGGCTGTGTGTTGTTATTTTGAGGGGACAGCAAATTTACACTGTTTTACAAGCTGTACAATCACTACTTTACATTGCAGAAAAGTGTAATTTCTTCATTGTTGTCACATGAAAAGATATGCTCACATATTTGTAAATATATGAGGGGTGTACTCACTTTTGTGAGATACTGTATGTATATATATATATATCTTTTTTTTATTGAAAGAAATAACGGCATACACCCACATCATTGCTGAATGAGTTCGTCAGAGGCTTTGCCTGCAGTTAGCTCATTGACGTATTCCCGCTGATAGTGTATTTCAAAAGCCATTAGAGTTATGGCCTGCCTTTGAGAGAAGGGCTTATCTTCCTGCATGCTGCTAGAAGCAGCATTGATAAAACAGCCACAACCACCACCGCACGACTCTAAAGAGCCTGCTTGAGAATCCTGTAGCTGATTTCATTCACCGATCTCAAGGACACATTCTCTCTCTTTCAATCTCTCTTTCTCTCCCTTGCTGCAATGTCAAGATGCTGTGATGATGATGACAGCCCCTTTGCATTGCCCTGCTAATGCTGTGCGATCGCGCCTGCACACACACACACACACACACACACACACTTGCGCGTGCATATGAATGTGCGCGCTCCGTACCGTTATGCAATGGCAATGAGTATTTTGTGTGCCCATGCAGCATGGCTGTGTTTGTAGTGAGTCATTTTCCACGCAGAAGGCTGCCACTATGACGTTAATGGGGACGTGTGTCACACAATCTGGGCCTGCGCATATATATATGTATGTGTGTGTGTGTGTATATATATATATATATATATATATATATATATATATATATAATGTATGTATATGTATGTGTATATATATATATTAGGGGTGTAACGGTTCGTGTATTCGTATTGAA
>JAODUK010019946.1:0-25891 GCA_027564635.1 Typhlichthys eigenmanni
TCTCTCTCTCTCTCTCTCTCTCTCTCTCTCTCTCTCTCTCTCTCTCTCTCTCTATCTCTCTCTCTCTCCATGTCTCTCTCTCTCTCTCTCTCTCTCTCTCTCTCTCTGCAGCCCTGTTGTGTGCATGTAGGGGTATAGGGTGGACACCATGTCGTCACAAAGTCCCGTTTCCAAGCACCCAGCCCACTCTCTCTGTCTCTTTTACACCAGCCTATCACAGGGATAACACCATACTGTACATGTCAGCTGTGCACAGAGAACAGCTCACGCATTCCCTTTCATGAAGTTCACATCGCATTACTAAGCGAGAGAAGGAGTTTTCTCTCCAGATGGCTTTTGTGAGAGTCAGCAATGTGTACTGACGTTTAAGATATGCTCCACTCTGTTTCGCTGCTAGGACGAACATTGCAGCAAACATGTCTGAATGTTTTTTAAACGTGAGCTTAGCATACCTTGACAACCGCCACCATTTTCCTCATATCCTGGGTTGCAGAGACAGCCGCCTATAGGAACGAGCCACTCTCCGTCGGCGCCGCAGTACATCTTAGGCTCCTCCCTCTCCTCTGAGTAATTGACACATGACCCCCTGACCTCCACTAAGGAAGAGGTGTCAGAGCCGGTGACCGTGTCGGGGAAGGTTGCCAGGTTACGGACGGTGAGAGGACAGGTTTTGTAGAAGACCCGTACAGAAACCAAAGCAATGCATGCGCCAACGTCCTGGAAGGCGAGGTAGAAGCCCTTCCGGGTCGTGACCTTGACGTCGCGCACCTCGGTGTTCAGCTTCATGATGCGATCTCCCACGTCCACCTGGATGAACAGAGAGTGATGTTGTCATTCGTTTATAGATGAATGAAACGCAGCAATCAAATGCGGCTGAGCTCTGCATTCATGCATGTGCTTCATCTGAAATTCAAAGCTCATGCGAGAGATTAAAGGGCGACAAACAATTTGCCTACGCGTTTGCATAGTAAAGGAGCTTGTCAAGGCTATTTGTGAGTCCAGAAAACGCTTTCTAATTGAATTTACCGATTCACCGTAAATTACTCATTTCATTTAATTATGATTGAAACAGGTGTAAAAGTACATGTGGACATGTTGTTTTATTTCATGTAATTAAACATTCCAGATGTCTAATCAGCGTTCAACTTTGCATCTTGCAGCTACGCATGCACAAGCATGCCGGGACAAGTGTCCCACGCTGCACTGGGAGTAGTATCGGAATCCAGGCGGATTATCTCAGCCTCTACAGGTCTGACAGCATTTTCAGAACATCGGAACCAACCTGGACACATTTCTCCTTTGAAGCCTCATAGGGCCTAAAATCATCTACAAGGATTTAATGATACCTGAGTGAAGCTCTCGTCAGCTGCCACCGTGTCCACTTTGATGTAGCTGCTCTCTTTGATGTAGCTCTCTCTGTCATCGTTGGACTCATGGTAGTATAGGTTGAACGTCTCCTAGAAGACCAGCAAATTAAAACCCATGAGCAGTCAACGTTTACCTTATCGGACCTAATACTTTAACAATAAGAATAAAGGTTGGCATTTGAGTCATCATAAAATACTCTTCTCATCAAGATGGTCAGATATTCCCGCTGCACAAAATGACAAAACGGTTCAAAGCCAGTTCTGGCCTTTACCTTGCAGGTACCAGTGACCCCTGGCAGACTGTTACAGTCTCTAAGGGTGAACTTGACCTCCACGTAGACACGCTGAGCCCCGGAGCGAGGGATCCAGTCTGTCCTCAGCCAGTTGTTCTGACTGGCCTCCAAAACATTGCACACCTGGTAGGTCCTGATGGGGATATTCTTCTCATCCATAATGCTGACCTCCTCCCACTGAGAATGCAAACACGCACACATAGAGAAATAATACAATCAGAATACGTGCTACTGCATGCATGCCAGTTGTCCCATCCTAAAGCCTTGGGTTCTGACCACCAATCTAAACGTATCTATGAGCAAGACACTTGATCTACCTATTCTGAAATACTTATACTGTATGGTACATTGCTTTGGATAAAGGCCTTTGCTAAATGGCTATATTGACCCACCAAGGCTAATTTCTTCTTTATTCATTAATATTCTGCATTAAAGCCCCTATGGACATGACTACATTCAATTATAATTAGAACTAATAGTACAGTTTAATGCTTAATTAAAAATGACAGTGCCTATTTAGATTGAGTACGTAGAAAAGCAAGGCTTTAATGAAGCCTTGTGGATTCTACGGGTCATGCAATTATCTGGGACTCTGGATAGGCACACCCGCAGAATAGAGAACAAACACAGCACAAAACATTTGCTTTCATCGATCGCCCATGCTAAAGATACTGTGTTATTTGTCAGGTAATTAGTTCTATTTCTGTAACCAATACACTTTACTTTCAACAGATAAGTCAAACATTGTCCACAGGGGCTTTAATCCACAGTCCTGATTTGTAGTGTTCCCAAGCATTTCAGTATCATTGTATACTGCAGTCTCCTCAACAGGACTGACTATTTGCCTTTACTGTGACCCATCAAAGAGCTGCCGGGATCTCTTAACGTCAAATTGCCTTTTTATTGCCTCTGAATAATCATGGGCACTGTAGACAGTTGTATGCGGCCTAATTGTCCTGTGTTGTGGAGGAAAAAGAGACGTGTGTTTTTTTCAATGCATGTTGGTGCGTGCTCGTGCGCGTGAAGGGAGTGAGCATGCCAGCTTACGTCTTTGTGTGCCTGTGTGTGTGAGTGCCTCTATTCGTACGCATGCCCATGCATGTGTGTGTGTGTGTGTGTGTGTGTGTAATGAGGAAGAGAGCTCTAAATGGACTGTCACGGGGTTTGGTCCCGTCTCTGCTCGTCTGTTTTGGAGTCTTTGTCAGCAGACAGAAATCACAGCTGTCAAAAAAAAAAAGAAGCAGTGCGCACAGCCTCCGACTGTGCAAAGACGGTGATGAGTTGTGTGTGTGTGTGTGTGAGTGCGTGCGTGCGTGCGTGAGCTCATGTGCATGTGCATGTGATGTGGTTGGGGGAGTGGGGGGTCCATGTAATCAAAAGCTCAGTGAGAGCAGACCAGGACCCTGTCAATCACGTAGCACGTGAGAGAATGAGAGCACGACGACCGGAGACTCAAGTTCACCAAGACCCTTTAAACTAACAAGATCAACACTGCAATGTGAGAGAGAGAGAGAGAGAGAGAGAGAGAGAGAGAGAGAGAGAGAAAGAGGAGAGGGAAAGAGTGATGTTTCACATCTCAGTGTGTGAGTGAGGAAAATGACAGAGGAATAGAGCTAAAATTGAGAGAAATGTAGCATATTCACGTTAAAGCTACACACTTGAACTGTGTTGTTAAAAAGCCCCTCCAGCCTGCAACAACAGTGTATACTGCATGACGGTAAGGATGGTTACGTGACTTTCCTATCTGGTGGACCAGATGGACCTACTGGTAACTCTACTCACCGTGAGTTGCTTTTGCTCAAACTGACCAGTCCATTGATTTACACCACACACAGACACCAGACTAGTACAAACAGCAGAACAGCATATGAGAAACCAGAGTATACACTGTCATTATTGTAATGCCTTAATCAACCATAAATGGCAGCACAACGTTGATGACAATAGTGTGAGATAGCAGCTTTAAGAGAAGGGTGTGCTTCTCTCTACCACACTGATGCACAGTCTTGAGTAGTAACAATGGCCTGGCTTTAACTGGGCTGGTGCCAGTCCACTACCCACCACCAACCTGCCACAGGGTTCTTCTCTTGCCAAACCAAAAGGCAGCAGTCACATTTTTAGATAGCTCTGTCCAACCATGGCTCCACGCTCTGTGTGTGTGTGTGTGTGTGTGTGTGTGTGTTATAGAGAGAGAGAGAGAGAGAGAGAGAGAGAGAGAGAGAGAGAGAGAGAGAGAGAGAGAGAGAGAGAGAGAGAGAGAGAGTGAGAGAGAGAGAGGGAGGGGAGAGAGAGGGAGAAGCTCACTCACTCCTCCTTCTGAAGGACTGGCTGCCCACTTCAGCTCTCCTGGCACTGTCCTGGTATCCAGCAGGGTCACTGAAACACACACGCACACGCGCACACACACACACACATGCAGGTGGCTTAAGGGAAAGTAGCCAGCTGGCCTCCATATCAACTCCTGGAGAATATATTACTTTATTACCGTATTATCTTTGGCTCTTAAAGCCATATAAAAGTACAGCCTAATGACCATATTCATGCCAGGGTATTTGAGCTGGTATCAAATTATGTGTACTTACTGTAACAGTTTGCCTAAATTAATATCATTTTAAATATATAAAATTTTGCTTCACCAATGCACTTATTCATGTTGTAGAAAGACATAAGGTGTTCTATTAATTCTGGCAATGGTGAGAGAAAGTAAATATTTCATGCACTGTCTGCAACAACAAGTTCTGATGCTGAAATATTAAAGAACCAACATCTAGCCTACATCTTTTCATGATGGGACCAGAGAGAATACAGCTGTTTTCTCAATGTTGAGCTAAAAAAGCTACTGATTGAACCACAGGGAATAACAGCAGTTCTAATGTTCAGTCCATATTATCATTATAGGTAATAATTGTATAATTATTTTGAAAATGTTGAATCGTCCCCCTACTCAGAATAGGAACACAACTCGTGTGCGGATCTAGCCCCTTTTGTGACGAGGTAAGTAAGGTATCGTTCTTCCCCGTACACAACACTGCAACGTGACTAAACGCCCGCACCTCCTTACCTTCATTCGGCGGGTAAACCCTTGTCCTTGAGCTTGAAACTGCAGTTAGTGTCCACAAAAATGCCGAGAATATTCCCCATAAATGTGCAGCCATTTGTGCCGCGTAAAAGCGTGAGTGTTTCCCGTTGGCTCTGCGCACGGGTAGAAGCGCTTCCATCCCGGTGGGCAAAGTCTGTGCGAATGAATGTTTGGACGTGTGTAAGCGACGCGCAGAGCTGAGTTGAATACGGGCGCGGGGCGGTCTCGATATACCACTAATGAACACAAAGATTCATATTCCTTTGGATATGAATAAGTGCAGGCAAAACGAAATGTGCATGCACTTCACATTTGAGTGTGAAATAACATAACATAATAGGTTACTTTTGCAGTGCTCGTGGTTACATTTGTTTATTATTCAAGTTAGAATTTCAGGAGGCTGTTAGGGATCCAGCATACTGTACCTAGTGCACGATCATATTGGAAAACCCACAGTAGGCTACATAAAAAAAAAAATAGGTAACATTAAGTATCATATTGATAATGCTATGACTATGATTCAGGAGTCCTATGTATAACTGACAAACTTTGCCAAATGAAGGTCAGCGCATTAAAGGTTCATGCAAGTGTCTCATAACACTGTGCTAACCAACTTAATTGTTCTTTACGTTTTATTTGTATTTAGGCGCAAGGTCCACAGTGTTATGACAGAATGTAAAAGCTCTTTGTTCTGGAGCTGAAGCTGAGTAGGCCATAATGTGACAGGACAGAAAAAGCGTTTGACAATAGCGCCACCTGTTGATGTTCACGAGACAGGAAAGATATAGCACTACTGGCAAAATGGACCAGATCTTCAAAAGGCCCTTCGCTTGCCACATTTGTGTAACATCCTTTTCCATGTGAATCTGTGAGGAAAAGTCACTGCTGCTTATATTAGATACATCGTCCAAAATGGAGCCAGGCCATGATTGTCCTTTTGTTGGGAGGGAACAAAGAATAAGGCTCATGGCTTGTCCTCCTACACCTTCGCTTTTCCAAAGCCTCCAGTGAACACATTCAGAGGATTCCCAGTTAGAGAAAGTGAGAAATAATCTTTATTCTTGCCATCTGCCGAGTTATATGTATCAGTGAGTTGTAACTTACATACTGTAGGCTACTTTAATTCTTGTTATATCGTGTGACACCTTAAATACACATTTCACAAGCTATGTTGACAATCACAGAGAGAGCCATAAACCATGTGTGTTTGGTCAACTTTTTAATGTGTTTGGCCAATGGCTGCCTGCTTCTGAGAGGACATTTAAAGTAGAAACCTATTTGTTTCTGCCTGTGTGTGTGTGTGTGTGTGCGTGTGTGTTGTTGTTCGGTTGGTCTCCATCTCGCTTTGTGTCCCCGCAGTTGCTACGGCGAAACCATCTCGATCCCCCTGTAAGGCTCCATAAAGGAGCCAGGAAGAGCATCTGGCGCTTTGAGACGCTCCACAGCGAACTCCCAACATCGACCTGCCAGTCAACCGCCCGGCCACCATAATACCGTTTTCACGTCGCCATTCTCCTCCAATCCCACGAGAGACTGCGTAAGCACAAAGGCCCAATTAACAGCCTCTGGATGGCGGTTTCGCTTGGGGGAGCCGAGCGGCCAATCCCGATGCGGAGACCGAGAGGCGAAGGGCCTATGGGACGACTGCGCAGGTGGGAGGGCTGCGGCTGCTGGGGTGGGTGCGGGGAGGACGGAGGGGGACGCGGCCCCTTGTTTTTGGTCATTTGTGTCACAAGAGTTTTGATTGATGACCACAGGGATGCTTTCTCCCATCCTGAGAGACTCCCACCTCACTGGACGGGTCTTCCACTATGGGCCCCTGGCACCCCAACGCCCCACCAACACACACACACACACACACACACACACACACACACACACAAGTTGCACGCACTTTTTGTTTGGAGTGGGGCCACAGATGGCTTCTGCCCACACATCTGTATTGTGGAGCACCAAATATGGGCCCCTGCATAATCAGCTGCTTGTGCCAGCAGTATGCGCACATGCGCGTGTGTGTGTGTGTGTGTGTGTGTGTGTGTGTGTGGATGCGCCTGCCATGAAGCGAGAGAGCAAAAGGAAAGATCAGGAGCGAATAGAACAGTACATACAGTACAGAATGTAAATATGCATATAGATATGTGGTGTGCGTGTGCATGTGTGCGTGTGTGTGTGTGCGTGCGTGCGCGTGCAGAGAAAGCCCGGGGGACATTACGTGTGTGGGTGGCGAAGACAGGCGAACAAAGGAAGCAGAGAAAAGACGGAGAGGGAATGCTGCACTGACTGTGAGGGTGTGTGTGCACGTGCGTGTGTCTGTGTGTGCATGTGTGTGTGTATGTGTGATTGTGTGTGTGTGTGTGTGTGTGTGGGGGGGGGGGGTTCAGAAGCATAGCTGAGGTATTCCTAGAGAGAGTTTGGGTTTCATTTGGCCTCAAGTCACACAGAGAGCTCTTCCGTCGCAGCACGGCCCAAACATGACTTAGCATTCATCATGACACTGCACCAGAGCGAGAATGGTCAGATCTGTGTGTGTGCATGCGTGTGCGCACGCATGTGTGTGTGCGTGTGCATGTGCGTGTGCATGTGCGTGTGTGTGTGGACCCCTTGGATCGACAAAGCGTCATTAGCATGTCAGAGGCGTTTCGCTGGTGTCCTGTTCTCTCTCTAACAGCTGCTAGTCGGCTCATTTCCTTTAACACGCGTGTGCGTGTCATTTGTAAAAATAACTGCGTGTTTGTGTTTGATAGCCATCAGCCTTTTACCTGTTTGACTGTGTGTGTGTGCGTGTCAGTGACATTGTAAGAGTAAATAAACATGCTGTCGTGGTGATCCATCTGTTCGACTGGCATTTACATCTACTCAGGACTACAGAGGATACCAGACATGCTAATTACTGTAAATGTAAATAGGGTGGCTGTGAAAACGCTAATGCGAGCAGGGTTTCCACACTATAATCTCAGTAAAAAAAAAAAAAAAAAAAATAGCTGAGAGCAATAGTCTGGTGGAACCAGGTTTATGTAATATACTGTATATATGGGATGTGGAGCTATTCTGTACAATTGTATATGTAACTGATGTATTTTGATGTTGTGTACTGTCCTTGTTGTTCAGTGTATTTTACTTTTTACTTTGTTTGATACCTTGGCAACAGTGTCATAGGAACCCTGATGCCAATAAATTGCATTGAATTGAGAGACAGGGGTAAGATTATTAAAAACACTCTGAGTAGGCAAATGTCTAACAATTTCCGGAAAACCCATGTGTATAGCAATAAAATCTGCAGTGTGAGCTACTGTAAGTCATACGTTGCGTGTACTGTACATACGTACGTATGTTTTGTTGTTTATTTTGTATACTATAAAACATAAGATGATAAGCACACATTGGCAGATGTTTGTGTGTACAGTATGTGTCTGTGTGTATGTATACGGTGTGTGTGTGTGTGCGTGTGTTTATTTATACACTGAATGTACAATATGTAGTGCTCACCTCAACAAATGTGCATCTGCGTGTGTATGTGTGTGTGTGTGTGTGTGTGTGTGTGTGTGTGTGATCTCCTTATCTCCTCTCCCGCTAGAGAGCGCATGCTGATTCTCCCTCCGGCTATGTGACCCAGCGGAGATGCCACGCCACCCCCTGTCTCTATGGACACAGATAACAGACCACCCTAAAAATACCTCCTATCTCCTCCACACCTCTGCCTGCTTACTGTATCCCCAGGAGCCTCTGCTGGCCAACAGTTAGCACTGCCAGACTGGATCACCTCCGGCTACTGCTTAATGTCATGGCACTTTCTTTTCATCCGTACCCATTTGGCCTCCCGGCAAGTTCCCCCATCTCTACAGAGCTCTCCGTTTTGGTCGGTTGCCGTGGTTGTCAAAGTGTAGGGTCGAGACCCCGGGAGAAGGGTCACAAAATGATTCCAAGATATCTAAATAGTCTTTTTTTTTTCTTATGGTTTGTTTAAGCTAGCTTTAGAAAACTTTCTTAGCATTGTTTGTGGTTGCTTCTTTGCTAAGATATTGCATAATGCTGCCTTAAACAGGTTCAAACTAGTGAGAATTCTCTCAACACGTCAACTGTAGGGTTTCTTCTGGGGTCACAGGTCACAGAGTTTGAGGGCCACTGGTCTATTGGATGACGTGTTGGCCACACGGTGACTTGAACAAACAGACGTGCATCTCAGGCTGTTACATCACACGTTTGTCTCGTACATTCTCACAATCATTTTACCCCGTTCACCCCGCAGCTAAACTTCAGGCACCCACTCTCTGGACACACGGGGCAGATGGGCTGTGGGAGGACGCGGCTAGGACAAAATTTGCCACCGCTCACATAATTATCAAGCAATTCCTGGAATATTCATAATGGCAGTGAAGAGTGCTTTGTTTTTTGTGTCTCGTGGGGCTGACAGTCCTTAACAATGCTAATTAGGATAAACTAGGCTTTTATTTCTAAGATCATTCTATGACAGCCAGAGCGCTTTGATAGCTTTTCATCTGTTCCTTCCCCTCCCTCGTCTTCTAAACTACCATCCCCCATGAAGCAGCTCTAAAGGGATTGAAAAAGACTTTATTAAATGAATAAAGAGAAAAAAACAACAAGAGGGGCTTGTTAGTTTTAAACTATAGAAGTGGAAGTTGAATCTTTTGTAGAAGTTGGCATCCCCATCATTCATCATTCTTGGTTTGTTTGGAGTAAATATTGTTGTCTATGTTAATCATATTAAGTACTCCTGCTCACTAGATGCAACTATTCTATTTTACTGTGTTGTATTATTCATTTATATTTGAACACAAATTAGGATTAATTTGATCTAGTCAAAGTCTGGAGTGTGTGTTCATATTCATCAGGGGGCAGGGCGATGGAAATTGGGAGAGAAAAATCAAGTATGATTATCATCCATCAGTGATTTGTTATCAAACGGTTTTCATGTACGTGTCATTATATATGTGTGCACACTTGTGTTTAATTATATGACCCTATCAACATGGAATCTTTGAGGAAAGACAGGCAGTGTGTTAGTGTGTGTGTGTGTGTGTGTGTTTGTTGGGGGGTTGGTTCTGCTAGGGTCTGCTGCCTCCTATAGGCTCAAACCCACACAGTTGACCTGTGGGGACTGTGTGGGTGGACAGCTCAAAGGCGTCCTCTCCTCTAGGGCCCATCCCTCCAACCACACACACACGCGCACGCAAGCACGCGCACGCACGCACGCGCACGCACACGCAAACACACGCACACACACTTTTCTTAATGACAAAGAGCAAGTGTATGGGAGGCCTTGGAAAAAAATTCATGCTCTGGCTACAAAAACACTGCAACCGACTTCTCTCAATCTTCCTCCAATAATACGCCCACTAAGGGACAATATATTTAATCATATTTATATTATAGTATGATAGTCATAGAAGTACAGCAGTATTGTATTTCCTATGGTGAGTATCACATGGGGGTTAAGGCAGCAGCTTCCCCACTTCAGGCTAACCATTAATTTGTGTCTGTGCGTCTGTCATTGTGGTCCTTAGGGGGGCAATACATTGGACTGCTCTATAACATCACTTTTACTTCAGCAGCAAAAAGTAGCCTGTTGTATACAAGTGCTGCTAAATAAATACAGCATATCATTGCAAAATCATTATGTTTTTACCAAGTATTCCTACAAGCCTATAGTAATTTCTATTAAATTACATTTCAAAATTGTTTCCCTGTTAGAGTGGTTTCATTTTTGTTAACGTTTCTTTTAACGTTTGTTAATGAGAGAGAGAGGAGGCTGGCAATGTGAGTGGCATGTGTAAAAACATAACAACATTGCCACCTTCTGGATGAAATAGTAATACCAAATGATAATGGTTGCTTCAACATTAACATTATTCGGGGCGATGTGATGAACTCACAGTAGAAGTTGAAACCGCACTGCCAGCTGGAGGAACGTAGGAGGCTTGGTAACATGCGAAAGTTTACATGCCCACCGGGTCCAGCGTATGAGTCATGTGGTTTCTCGAACTGTACCTCAACCAAATGACAAAGTTCACAGAGATGACATAATCATTTATCTGATGCGGGAATTCTAGTAAGATGTGATTTGTTAACATTCTTTTTACAGAAGAAAACGAGCAAAATATAATCAATGCAATAATGCAGTTGAGGCTACATATAAATTAGTAGGCTATAAAAGTAACTGTAAAATAATACATTAACATACATTAACATAGGCCTACTGTATGTGTGTGGTCTTTATTGTTGGTAAATAATAAAGGTATAGGTTACTTTTTAGGCCTTGTCTGTTACAGTTAGTTACCAGACTAAAATTTTAACCTAATCAGTAGTAACTTCATTTTTGGATACCCTAAATTTAGTTAAATAATTGTATTACTTTCCATTATTTTTACTTACGACTAAACATTGTTCTTTGAAATGCCATCCAAAGCAATTTACTGCATTGACATGGTAAATATTAATATTTTTGCGACCATTTATTTTGCTCAGGGGATCAAAGTAGGACGTTAATGAAAGGTTTAAAAGAGAACAGACAATTGTTTTATGCATTTTTCTTCTGCAAACTTCCTTTTTGTAATCTGATTCCACTATTTTAGATGGTAACTGTAATGTATTACAGTTTTCAGTTATAAGTAACTGATTACATCCGTTACTTCCCAACCATGGAAATAATACTAAGTAGGCTACCAGTAGACCTACTGTACAAAGAATACTAGTATTTTATTTCCATTCAAGAATGGATAGAAAATATAGATTTATATATTCTCATTAGGGTAATTTAAAATAAGTATATTTAACATTAATGTAATAAACTATATTACACTATAAATTCTAATAAAATGGTACTATATATACAGTATACAGGTATTTGTATACCTTTGCACCATGCTGAAAAAGAAAACAGTCTTGCCACATAAATGTGTGAATATAGGCCAGTTCTGTGGGAAGGCGTATGCTGTAAACACAAGGCACGCAACTCAGCACACACTCACAAAACACACTAATATAACAGGAAAGCTACTATGCAGCTCTCTCCTCTAATTAATTCACAATCCGTTTATATGAGATATATATTTGGGGGAAGCAGGTCTCTTGACTTTATTTTACCCTTGCCTGCATGAGTCCAATACTGAAATGAGCATCACACTAAATTGCATCATACATTTAGTTTATGCATCAGTTAATAGAAGATTAAGGTAAAAGTAAATGTAAATGTGTGAACGCCATTGTGCAAACATCGTTAGAATTTTCCAAATATATTAAAAGCCACATCTCAATGTTGACCACTGTTGAACCTTCACATGTTGTTTTAAATGGTGATGTTCAGTACTGTATGTACTGTTGATGATGTAAAGATGCTATGTCTATCTAGGTCAGTGTATGGCACTAGATTAAGTAAGCCTTGTGCATGGTAAATAGGTCAGGCTGACAAGGAGGGGTTTTTGACAAGCATGTAACATTCGATTCTCACCACAAAATGCTCTCATACTGCTGAGTGTGTAGAACATCCTGGCCACAGCCTTGAGCTACAATATCATGTTAAGACATTAGCATAATAGCTGAGACAAGATATAGCCGTTAAGGTGTGAGGTTTACTTTTTAAACGCATTTGTGTGGTGGTTCATCGTTAAGCACAAAGCTACAATATAAACATATTTTTTTAGGTTGTTGGATAAAAAAGTTTGAAAATAACTATTTTAAGGAATACATGTTTTACACACAATTTAACATTGAGACTGTAGCCTAAATGCATAAATGAATCAACGTTTGTTTGCATATTGGGATTCTCTGCATTAAGTACATATCATTTATTAACCCCGATACTGTATGCGGGCCCAGGGAGCTTCATATGAAGCTAATGCATCAGCTTACCTACTCCATGGTGATAGTCTTGTCAATATAAAGGGGTTTTGACAAAGTGGTCCAGTAGTAAAGCATTCATTTGTGAGAAAACTGCTGTTGTCTGCATATTTGACCTCCATTATATAATAATGGGCTTCCTGTCCCCAATTTACTTGCCACAGGTTGCTAAGAATGTGAGAAGTAGCACATGCGCTCACATGCACGCACACGCGCACACAGATACATAGGCAGGGGTATAAATGAGTCTGGAGCAGGTATTTGATTATCTTCATCTTTGGTCTTCATCTTGTCACCATGGCTCCCAAGCACATCATTGCCGTTCGAGCCGTGATGTTGAGCTACATTCTTTCCATTCTCTATCCAGCGCCAGTTGCCAGTAAGTTGACTCACTTATCTGCTGAGGAAATCTTCACTAAATGCCAAATGATACTGTTAACTATTTGGTCATATTAACTGGAACATGAATTGACAAACTATATATTTATTTGAAAATGTTTTAGTCGATAATGATAAATAAATCAATTTATTGTACATGTACATGTGTGTCTTTAGGTCATCAATTCAAAAGTGGCTGCTGTACATCTTACCAAAAGAAACTATTGCCTCCCCGCCTTATAACTGGATACAGAGAACAAACACCATTGGAAAATTGCCGCATACCAGCTATCATGTAAGATTTGCAGAAATATCTGACATTTTACTTTAAGATAAGATAATATAGAACTTTATTCATCTCCAAAGGGAAATGTGGTTGTTAAGGTAGTAAAACAGAAACAAACGACCACATTTGGCTATTAGCCATGTAGCCAATAAACCATTAACAACATTCTCTAGTCACATCAGATTAATAGTCATAAAACAACTGTCAATATTTGATACATAATCTAGCCAGTAGTACATGGAAATGGACAGCACAGACCCACACACACGCACACACAGCACACACACACACACACGCGCACACGCACACACACACACACACACACACACACACACACATTTTGTTCTCCCTGTGTGGAAATTAAGAAGATTGTTTGCTGTTGTAGTTTTTTCATGATGAACCGGACTAATGGTACAGACGAGGTATGTTCCAATCCCAAGCAACCCTGGGTGAGACAAATTCTGGGCCAACTCAGGTATAAACACAATATTCTATATCCTATTTTTTAAAAATGCTGTTAGTATTTTAAGATCCTCCTTCACAAAAAAACATATTTTCTGCAGCATTGAACTGAAGAAGATGTCCCTGGCCAGACGTGCAGTCAAAACAAAGAGAGGAATCTCCTCAAACAGAGCTGGAGGAACGGTCCAAGTCAGAAACTGGGTCTCTGGAAGAGGAACAGGTCCTTTCTACTATACAGGGTCTGGATACAAAGGTTTTGATAGTTTTAACTAGCACAACAGTCCTCCAGTCTGGGAATTGCATTGCTTTTAAATGTGAAAATGTTTATGAAAGGTAAGACTAGTTACAGTTAAAGTCATACGCATAATGTTAACATGTTTTTCAGGACCATTAGAGCTTATTTTATTCCTTGTTTGATATATGATGACAGTGGGAAGTGAGAACCACCACTCCAAAATATACTGAGGAACTGTTTAGAAAATGTTTGATTAAAGCTTTAATAACTGCTATATGCTTTTAAATATATAATTCAAGATAGGTAGGCCTACAGTAATGCAAAAAAAAAAAAGCTAAATAAAATACTATATTTTAAAATAACATTGTTTTCATGTTGTGTCATGTGTATTTAGGCCTGTCAAGTGTCAAGTCTTGTCAAACTGGCTACTGTATTTTTTAAAAATGGCCATGATTAGTGGTGCTGAAAGAAATATCAATCAAAACATGTGCTCTGTATGGCCTTCTACCACTAGATGTCACACATAAAGTGCACCAACATCTGCACACACTGCATGCACACACACACACACACACGCACGTACACACACACATAGATAAATACATACATACAGTACATACATACATACATACCTACTGCACATGCACACCCGGCCTGCCTGTATAACAAAGAACACAGAACTATTCTGTTCTTATACACAGGGTGTGATTTCATTTTGTGTTCAGGATGCAATTACTTCACAATATCTTTACAGGAATAAATAGTTGTTTGCTGCTACACTATGTTTAAAATATAATATACAATACTACTTATATCGTATATAGAGTAACTATAAAAAATCACGAGTCACTACATATTGTAATTCAAATATGTCAAATATATATTTTTTAACCACTTTGCCCCAAAATTCACAACCTTGGTGTCATTTTTCACAACTAGATACAAAATATAAAATGGTAGCCACTTGTAACACAGGCTATCCTATGTTCAAAACATAGGATTGTACCATCATATCTTTAAATAAACTGTGCACTTGCAGGACCATTGGTTCAAATTACAACTTCATTGTGAAATACTGTAGGAACATTAGTTTAGATCACAGCTACACAATGTGCCAATAGCATCATTGTGCAGCTGTTCCTATAAATAAATATTGTAGTACAAAATATGTGATACATGTTTCATTATAGTACAACATAAATACATCACTGTAAAAATGACTAGTAGAGCAAATACTACAAACAGATACATTGGAATCATTGAATACAAAATATTTTTATGAATTACTATATATTTTTTTTCTTATATATTTTTTTTTTCTTATTCTCAATCAAATAATAAAATAAAACAAAAACTACTGCATCAACATCATAGTGTTCCTCACCTGGCTTACTGTAAAAAGCACAACAAAGAATTGATTACTGTACAAGCCTGATTCAAGGTTGTGAGAAGCCTGATAACGACCTGTTCATTTTGAATCACGTGTGTTGGAGCAGGGAGAGATCTAAATCATGCAGGGTGCAGCCCTCCAGGACAGGAGTTGAATAGCTCTGCTATAGACTGTATAAGCACTGTAAATGGGCCTTTAGACAGATAATGGGAAATGGCATGAATGGCATGAACTGTCAATATACCTTTGATGTAGTACTCACAAGTCTGCACTAGATGGAGATGACGATCTGTTATTACAGTATCCTTGCTAAACATGGTGTCTCGTCCATGTTACAGTTTTTTTCTAACAACCGCTTACCTATGAAGATACCTTTCCAAACCTCTTAACACAGCAACACACCTACCTCACAGAATTAACCAAATACTACATTTCCTCACAGAATTAACCAAATACTACATTTTCTCGTCAACAACACATCTTGTTAATTAAATGCTAACTCTACAGTACATTTCAAAATGCAAAAAAACATTATACATATGCTATTAAAACACTGCAATCGTGACTCAAAATCACATAACTCTGTCAAAACACTAGCACGCATTTTCTTCCAAGAGGAATATACTCAATCATAGCACAATGACTCCCTAAATGCTAAAAGCTGATGGCATTAGAACAACTGCATTACTTTTCATGTTTCAGATACCTGCATATATACAAAGAAACATTTTTTGGTAATTATTTTTTGTAAATCAGTTTCCTTTTACTTGAAACCACACTGTCTTTTTGGCTTGAGGTGCGCATTTTTAAAACAAAAAAAAGTGAAAGTGAATGTAAAAGTGAATGAGTGTAAAATGTAGAATAAAATAGAGACAGAATTGCATAAGTAAAAGCTTTTTTAGAAACATGAAATTGCAGCCAGTGATCAACAAATAATATAACTATGTGGCTTTTGGTTGAAAATGTGTAACCCACCCTGGACCAATCAGGGTGGGTAGTGAGATTATGTTGAAGTCAAGAGTGTTTCTAAATGGTGGACTTATGAGGCACTCAAAACAGTTGTAGCAACGCTGCTTGGTTAAGGCTGTCTAATCATTTATAATTTTCTGTAACCAACAGATGTGTCAAAAGTGTGTCATTACTTAACCCTCATATTATCTTTAAAAAAAAGTTTACATCTCTAAATATCCTGTTAACATCATTATTTTTTCTTAAAATGTAATACATTTTCCTAATTGAATGGGGCATTGATAACTGAACTAGGTAAACATAAAATATACATGACTATATGTTTTTAATGTCCTGTACACATTTTGTACGCATCGGTGTTCCTTGGCGTCAATTTGACCCCAGGCTGTTTTAGCTGTATAAAACATATTAATTAATTATCAACATTTTATACACATTTCTTTCTGTGGTTTTGGATTATGTTGAGGTCACTATAACATGACATTTTATATTCTTCAAAAATGTCCCTCTGCTTTTGCCCCCTACTTACCATAACCTCGTAAGACCACACTGATCATGCAAGCTTCAATTTAATTTCGCATTATCAGTATCTGTCTGGAACCCCTCAATGCAAAGTGTTTGTCAACCCTTCATAAAGTAACTGGGCAATCAGCTCTGGTCAGAGTCACTTATGACCTACGAATGGCTGATCTGATAGAATTCTACTGTATATTACAAATCTAAAATGTTTTATACTATTTAGAACAATTAGAACAACCACAGCTGCTTCCCATTGTATCCTATTGCCAGGGATAAGGCATGCCGCATTATTACAGTAAGTGTATTTCCCAAGATGACATCACATCGATGTGATGTAGATGAGAAACTGTGGCTAAATACAGAAACGTTTACTAGCATTGTTTTTAAATCTGTAGATATTATATAGATAGTTTCCAGATTCACCACTTATTTTCTTGTCTCTTGTTTATAATAGCCTTTATATACAATATAGAGTTTTGAACATTAGGTCTTCATTTCTGACATGTGTGCAAACATTTGTAAAAAAGACAAGAAAGATCCATCATTTTGGTGTTGGGTAAGCTTGTTTGTAAAGAAACACATTAATTGACTTCATATGTGGAAACAGCACAAATTGTGTATATGGTCATGAACTGACGGCTCTTGGGCCAATTGTGTTTAGAGTTTTTAAAATGTGACTACAGATAAGACAAATGGATGTCCTCGGTAGAAAAAAACTGTAACAAGGACTTCATTACAAACCATTTAAAATAGACTAAATCAGGTTATTGACCTTGATGGAGACGTGGGTGGAGGAATTTTATTATTTGAGTCTTTCATTTTTATTCCTGATTCAACATAATTACATTGACCAGTGTATAAACATGTTTTTGGATTTGTTTATACAAATCAAGAGAAACCACGACATACTAAATTACAACATTAAAAAAAATATATATATAGAATATGATTTTATGGGTGGACGGGGGGCAGAATAAATATGTATCATCATAAATAATATATAAATTATTGATAAATTCTAATGCAAGTCAGCATCTAACCATTCTAAGTCAGATCCAATGTCAAATGATAATGATATAATTATGAATTAATGAATGAATGAATAAAATGATGATGATGATGATGATGCAGCCATCTATTTGGTAACGCTGCTCTGAGTGCCATTTGATCTTTGGAGAGAGCGCTGCAAAACACACATATGCTATTTACGAAGCGATAACACATGTAGACATGTATGTCAATTCAGCCAGTAATAGCATACTTACAGTCAACCCACGTCAGTCAAACACCATCTGTCAATCAGGGGATTTTCTTTACAACAATCATAGAGAGACATCTCTCTGAATGAATGCTGTCGGCATAGAAATCCCCTCTTCATTCAGATATAAGTTATACTTACTTAAGTTCTTTGACTTTCTCTAACACCCAGTCCAGCTTCCAGTGGTTGCAGATGTTTTCCACATTGTCTTAAATCTGGGTGGGCCAAAGAAGAAGGTGTCAAACCTAATCCAGGGTGATTTATCTGACCGATTGTTGTGTTGCATACAAACATTATTTTGCTAGCTGTTTCAAAGGAAACACCTGTGGTTCATGGGGTGGCAGGCTATGAATCACTTGGTTTTGGAAGTCAAGGATCGATGTTCACTGCTTTTAGGGTGAAGTGTAATAATGTTCCAGAAGGAGGGTGATGCTTCATGACAGCACGGATGCAGGGGGGTATTTTCTTCTGGAGCCTGTAACCGATGATGGTTATATTTCTTACAGCAAGCAAGGATCTTATCATCAGCCCCTGAAGAAATAATAGTTGTTGTGAGCAAAAAGTAATAGGGTCAAATGGGGAAAACATACCTGTTTCCATGGGCCACCATATTGACGAGAGCCAAGCATGCCTTTCTTTTGATGCACTGCTGCATGGTCACCTGAGATGTTTCATGGAGTTGGCTAGAGAGGCAATAGACCTGCAGCAGAGGAATAATCTATTCCAGACCAGAGCACTGGTTTTAATATACTGTCAAAGAGGGAAGTAAAACTGGATCTGTTCCATAGTAGTGGTAGTAGTATAGTGTATCTGGAAGCGTTGAGTTACATTATAATGAAATTGCAATGAATATAATAATAATAATAATGATAATAATAATAATAATGATAATGATAATGATAATAATAGTATTTAAACAAGCTGCTGCGCCTGCTACATTAGTAACTGATAATATTTAGTGTCAGTAAAGTCAGCTGGCTGCAAGGCTTTTTGGCTAAAGGACCCTTTTCACAGATGTGTGAGCTGCAGTTAATGAGTAATGTGTATGTGTGATTGAACATGTGCTGCTGTTGTGTGTGTGCCCAATGTGGGAAAAGCGTCCATATGCTTTGCTTGATAGCTACGGTCACATACAGCTATGATGACATGCCAGTTATGCTCATCGCTTTAGTGAAATATGATTAACCAAAGATACGTGATATGTAATCATCATACCACTTATCGTTCTCTCACTCCATTCTGACGTCCCTCTCTCTCTCTCTCTCTCTCTCTCTCTCTGCCATGGGGCGAGGCAGGTTGGTGATTGTGAAAGAAATACAGTAATGTAAATAGTAATGTAACTAATTACTTTACCTAGCAATAAGTTAATTAATATTATTACTTTTTGAAGGAGTATTAAGTAACTAGTAACTTATTACAATTCTGAGTAACTTGCCCAACACTGAAAACCAATGTATTTTGTCACAGCATTGACATAATTCATAAATGAATAGTGCATTAGACAATGCGCCACTTTAATGTTATAATTGTAACTGTCTAGGTATTATGGTTGAGTAAACCTCTTATCAGGTGGAACAGAGCTAAGATGCACATTTGCTGAGGTCGGCAAACTGCATATTCTTAAAATAACCATAAAGAAGTTATCAATTGTGCCGCCTTAAATTGTGTAATCAGAATAATCATCTTAAAACAAATGCTTTATGCTTCTTTGCGTGTGTGCGTTTAGTTATTTACTTATCAGATATAAAGCAGAAATGGTTACGTTAAATGCTTTATGGAAGATATTGCTGTGAAGTATGATTTTCTCAAATGCCCGATATGTTACAGTAATTGAAGATAGCAATTGAAATAGAGATGAGCAATTGTATTTCATTTATTTCATTCATGGTGCGTTTTGGTCTCACAGATTAATTTGTAAATGGTCACAGATTGATAAGGTCAAAACAGAACATACGTTAAAGTCTCAAATTTGTATCTTCCATTTGTCGACATGCCCAAAAAAAGTCCTTTATTAGTATTCTCATCCACCATTGGCTTTCATTGTTTCTCAATAAATATTTCTATCCTGCTGGTGTAACGTCGTGAGTTGCATCCAGGGATGGAGCGCCCCCTCCTGTTCTGTAATATGTCACCACTATCTGTCCTGCAGCCATCCACATCCCCAATGCAAACCACTCTGACTGATTCTGTGCACCTCTTGGGAGCGTATATAGCCATATGGTGGTTTTGTAAGTGATTATTTCTATTGTGAAGCTACGTCTCATGAATTGCCATTTTGTCATATCAATTTATTTTCTCTGCATCATAGAACTACATAATAACAACAGTAGGCACCTGTACTAACCAGTTAACACGCATTGCAGATGGTCACCGTCTCTCAGATTGTATAAGTTACTAGTCTCAGTCTCTTCTGTCCATTACACAAGTAAGGCTGGCTCTGTAAGACTAATGAGTTACTAACTCTAGTATATAAATGCATAAACATATCTATGACATACAATGTATACTTTTATACAGCATATTAAAGGCTCTGCGTTAATAACAGCATCATAGTCCCTTTCAAAGACATCTAGCTAAGATGAGACCTCCCTAAGTGCCTACTGCCTGCCTGCAAGCTAGAGAGCGACATCTGTATCATATTCATCATAGTTTTTAATCTGATCTGGTAGGATGTAAGGTACACAAACGCATTAGTTACCATATTAATCTTAAATGATTCTAGACCAGAATGTGTGGTAACATAGTAGGTGTTCATATCTACCCACATGCAACCAGGTCAGTTAAAGAAACGTCCAGCGTTAACTGTCAGTCTACTCATTAACATGTAGTACGTTTACTTCCACAACCATGTAAGGAGTGTTGTGTGGTCATAAGCCCACTACCTCTTCCAATGGAAACTGTAATGACAAAGCTGAGACCCTGGCTAGTGGTGAAGAGTGGAAGTCAGGGGACCACAACTGAAATGCAATATACTGTAGGAGGAAAGAAGCATGCAACTTTCCAGCCCTGCACTCGTCTGTGGGTGCCTGCACAGTTTCACTGTGTTGGTGGTCTTAAAACGACGTGGTACACTGTAAAGCCACACATGCGTAGACACCAATACACACTGCATCTGTCCCTGCCACACAATGACAAAGTTCTTGCTTGCTTCTCTTCTTGCTGTTTTCATCATATTGCCCACTTCCTCAGCCCAAGGTATGTACAAGAAGATACCATAGGTCTTTGTTTATGATACTGCATGTTTAATCATGCTTCACATAATGGTGGCGGTGGTACTGACCATTTGCGTTCTCTCAGGGGGAATTGGACAATGCTGCCGGAAAATCAAAAGCACTACAGTTAATCTTCAACGTCTGAAGAGCTACTATGTGCAAGACACACCATCGTGTCCCATAGTCGCAGTGGTGTAAGTAATTCAATTCATATTCAATGCTGTATCTGTTTGATTAAGGGTCCTGTTATGTTTGTAAATGTTATTTTAACCACCCAGTTATTATTAAAGTGATATTAAAGTTTTTTATTGAGCTTTTCTAACCGTCCACTATAGCCACAAAAAGCGTGTTACAGTTTTGCCTCACATTCACACATTCACACACACGTTCACACACACATTCACACACACACATTCATACAGCG
This sequence comes from Typhlichthys eigenmanni, assembly GCA_027564635.1. Classification (NCBI taxonomy): domain Eukaryota; kingdom Metazoa; phylum Chordata; class Actinopteri; order Percopsiformes; family Amblyopsidae; genus Typhlichthys; species Typhlichthys eigenmanni. Next base: position 21,727 of record JAODUK010019946.1, read on the forward strand.
ATGGTGGAATTAATGTAAAAGTTGTGAAAAACGTTTATCAGCATATTTGTATATATTATGACTTTTGTTTTGAAAAATACAAAAATGAATCTATTGACATTTTCATAACTTGGTAAAAACAAAGCCTGAGTATACATTTGTCTCTTTTTACAAACAGATTTAGAACAACAGCCAACAAGTGCGTGTGTTATGACCCTGCTCAAAGGTGGACGTGGCGAAGTATGGCCTACGTGGACAAAAAGAACCAGGAAAACGAAACACGCTGAAATCAGCAATGCATAAAGAGATACACCAGCAATTAAACTGTGACAGCCATGCAATGTATTCATCACAAGTTACTTTTTTACGTAGATTACATAAAGTTATATATGTTACTGTTCTACACGCTGTATAGTTTGTTTGTTATAGTGTGCTTATTTATAATTGTAACATAATTATTAAAGCAGCATTCAATATTTGTTTTGTAATAGTGTATGTTTCAGGCTCGAATGTGAACTAAGCAAATACATGTGATAAATAGATATAGTATCTTATAAAGTATAAACTCTTACATGAGCTGGAGAGTCAACTCATAGTGCACATTAAGCTATTTTAAGATGAGAGTAGAGATAGAGGTCAACATGTTTACACATAGGGTATTGGCACCGCTGCATCTACACCAGTAGGTGTCAGTATGGGGAAAACATCTTGTTGGAGATGCAGAGCCAACATACGTACAGTAAGTGTTATCAGTCTCAATTTTGTCTTCCCCTCCCCTGAGCAGCAACGTGTGTTTTATTTTTTTAACCATTGATTAAAGTTATGGTCTAAAAGGGCTCTAATGCCAACATTTGATAACCTAAATGGAAAGGTGAAAACTTCCAAGATATAATATGAACATATTACACAAATAGCAACAGCAGCAAATAATAGCAGCAAATAATAGGCTATTTGGAAAGTAGGATTCTGGTGAGATTGGTTAATACTTGATAGCAAATAGCACAATATTATATAATGGATTTGCCTTTTTTGGAAATGTGTACACATACCAAGTTCTAAGAATTAAGATCCTAATTAGAGTAAATATAAGTTTCCTTTCTACTGCAAACAAAACCACAAACCAACTTATCAGCTCCTGTCTAAACCTTATCCTAAAAAAACCTAGATCAGATAAAGATCAGTGTTTACAACTATAACATTAGCCTACATTCATCATGTTTCAGAGGAGTGGCGGCCATGTTCTATCTTGCCACGTGTTCACACACTGTGGTCTTTGGTTTCCATCATGTAATTTTGATGTTAACACAACACAGTGTGAAAGAGCATTTCACTATGTGTGGGTAGAGCAAGAGAAAGTTTAGCGGCATCACCGCTCGTAGTGGAGGAGGTCTGCTAGGGAGCAAAGAGGAGTGTTTGAGGTTCACACACACACATACAACAATGCAATGGGTTTTCCCCACTCTTCTTACAAATCAACCCAAATGTTTCTCTGTCAGTTAGAATCAATTTTAATACAGGATTTTGATATGACATTCTATCATGTTAGTTCAATGATGTTAGATATGAGATAGCACATCACTATATATATAGGGCTTCCTCAGTATATTTATATTCACATAAATAGTCTCTGTTTAAAGGCTATTTAGACAGCTGATACCAATACTGCTCCTTTACCAATGTCCACTTCTTTGTATTCTTTTGTTTTTTGATACTTACAGTAGTTTCTTGCTTTGTGTGTGTGTGTGTGTGCGTGTGTGCGTGTGTGCGCGTGTGCGCGTGTGCGTGTGTGTGTTTGTGTGTGTGTGTATAAATGTCTGCTACTGAGGTACTGTACACAACCTCCACCAATGTGCAATTGTACCAAAATAAAACAAAACTCACTATAAATTAAACTAAAGCAAACTCAATAAAAATATGTTTGTCACATGAATCAAAGCTTGGGAACAGCAGCTACTGTACTAGTGTGCATCTGCATGTACTGTATGTTTGTGTGTAGGTGTCATACTCTACAGTGTGGAAACGTGGAAACTCTGAGTGGTTCCTATGCCGTGTCAATGGTTCAGCCTGATGACATTTATGTATATTATATCATATATAGAGCAGTGGGCAGCCACTGTGCAGTGCCTGTATGTACTGTATGTATGTGTACACTCTGTATGTATGTATGTATGTATATGTACAGTATGTACTGTATGTGTACAGTATGTATGTATGTATATATGCATGTTTGTATATATCAGTGGTGGGCCGTCAGGGCCAGCAAGGCCTTTTCTGCTGGCCTAAACACAATCAGACGCAATGATTTGCGTTTTACGTTAGTAGTATTAAATTATTCTTAATAGTATATTCTTTTAATTTCATATATTTTCTCTTGGTTGCGCTGAGTCCAGTAGTGTATGTTTATGTCAGAGCTTTTTTCCAATCATATTTCATCCATCATGTGTTGCCATGTGAAATAAATCTACCTTGAGGCCTTCAGAATGATCAGTGCGGGCGTCTGTACCTTAAATATGAAACGGTTGCTTTTATCCAATCAGATTTCAAAATGACGACACTGAAGTCATCTAGCTGGTGTATCATAATGTCAACATTTTCACGTTCTTTGATTGGATGGGCAGAAAGCGTGCGGCTCTGGTACGAACTAGCAAAATCACATAGCGACCTGCACAAGCATTTCTTTTTTTTTATAACCTACAATGACAGACGTGAAGACATTGATTTGGTCGCAGATAATTACAAAGACATTTTCAAGATGCAAAAATATTCAATATTGACTGCCACTATCAATCGAGTAGCGGTAAATATACGAGCCCTTCCTTGGCTTGGCTCACTCACAACCTTCAAGAAACACTACAAAGTACAACTGATCAACTTGGTGTTTGGTGACACACAGGGTTTGCAAACTTGAGTTGTCCAAAGAAGCAGCAAGACACGAAAGCACGTACATAAACTATAATATTTTACATACACTGTGTTTATGTATACTATTAATAATGATGGTTTCTGTAACCATGGCATCATAATAATGATATTAGGGCCTGAGTTGATTTATGTACACCACTGATGGCCTACGTGTGTATGTATGTATGCATATGTACTGTATGTATGAAGTTATTCATGATTATTAGCTGCTGACAAATGTAACAGCATTGTACAGTAAGTTGTGTTAGATGACAGCAAATGCTAAAATATGTAAATGTAGAGATAGCCTGCTGCCCTTTAAAGGTACACTGATGTAACAGCACCCCCCACGTCTCCAAATGTAGCCTCAAACTCACTGCCGGTGTTTTAAACATAACCTTCCACTAAAGTGTGGTCCTGTCTTATATTTATTTCTTGTGTCAGGTTTTAAAAGGAACTTTCTGAACGAAGTGAACACTTTCCATTTATGTTATTTTGTTTGCACTAATGTCCGATAATAACTGTACTTGTTTAACTCTGACATTTGGTTTGGGCGTTAATATTTATTTTCTAAGAAGACAGGAAATATGAACAATAGTTTCTGAAAGCAGGCCACCACATGTACGTACACCAGCACACACACATGGTGAATATAAAGCTCAGGAAGTGGTAGCTATAGTGGTTAAATGTAGCAGTATATGAAACTATGAATACAGGGAAACATCTAATAAAACATACGACACCATACAACATAATAATAAGTATGCTAACATTATCATTACAACTATAGGACCCCTCAATTCGTGCAGTTAAACAGCTTGTAATGACCTCTACATGGGCATGGGTATATGGTAATATGTATGTAATATGCTTCATACTGTAGTACATGAAGATGACCACTCACACCCAGTGGCCCACATCACAGACCCAGAGACCCTCGTCATTGAGAATGTACTGTGGGTATCATGTCAGAACTTTTTCCACCTTTAATGTGACCTCTAATGTGAACAATTTCTTACAAATAAAAACATCCAAGCTCGGCTGAAGTTTGCAAAAACAAACATTGAGTCCCCCAAAAGCACGTGGGAAAATGTGTTATGGTCTGATGAAACAAGGTTGAACAAAGGTTGAACAAAAAGGTTGAACAAAAACAACACTGCACATCACCCAAAGAACACCATACCCACAGTGAAGCATGGTGGTGGCAGCATCATGCTGGAACCGGGGCCTTAGTCAGGGTGGAGGGAATTATGAATAGTTCCAAATACCAGGCAATTTTCACACA
>JAODUK010019957.1:0-15068 GCA_027564635.1 Typhlichthys eigenmanni
ACATGAAAAGATATGCTCACATATTTGCAAATATGTGAGGGGTGTACTCACTTTTGTGAGATACTGTACATACATAGACAGACAGACAGACTACAGTACATACAGACATACAGACATACAGAGAGAGAGAGACAGACTACATACAGACATACATACATACATACATACATACATACATACATACATACATACAGAGAGAGACATACATACAGAGAGAGACAGACAGACATACATACATAGCAGCAGGGTGCTTACCTTCACGTGGTGTCGTCGCACATCGTCAGGCTTGTGGCAGAACCTCGTCAGTCTCTTACAGAGCTGTTCAGGTGTGGAGTACAGATATTCATCTGGGACAAAGACAGAAGTTCATATTCATATACTGGCACACATTTCACATTATATACAGTGTGCACATGCAAACACACCACACACACACACACACACGTGCACACAAATCTTTAATGAAACAAAACCTCAAAGCACAAAGCTATATACTGCTCACTTTATGATTAAAAATACATATTACACCAAAGTGGGACAGGCTTTACATAATTTAACTAGTATTCTTTTTAAAGATTCACATTATTTATGCAAATCTAATTGAAGGAAGAGATGGTTATGGACTTAAGAATCAGGTAAATTAGGCCAATATCTTTTTTTCCAGAGGTTCAGAGCTGGTTGAACTTCTTTACAAAAGGAATCTATTGATAGACTTTCCATCTTTACTTTTTACAGGAATGTAATCGGAATGTATGCACGGATTCTGCACATTTAAACTAATAGAGAATAAATATGTATTTGCTTGCCTGTAAAGAATTTACTGACATTACCTGGAAATATTTCCGGATATACCAAAGACTTTGGACAAAGTGGATAACAGCCACAATGGACCGCTTCTAACCTGGGTTATACAAAATAAAATAGAAGAATAATGTTAGTACACACAAAGCCCATTGAATAAGTTTGCATTGACTTAGAAAACCATTTGCAGCAAATGTCTAGCATGAGAAAAGATGTGCCCAGGACATTATCCAAAGGCAATAATGGCTTGAGCTCTGCGACCAAGTCTAGATGGAACCATTGTAGCGCTGTTGACATTGGTTTCTTTTCACTAGCATTTCAGACTAAATGAAGTTCTGCACAGACTAGCGAGGAAACTACAGAGAACAGAATAGGAATTGACAGGACACCCCCAGCTAAAGCAGAGCAGCAGAATCATCCTGTTCTCAAACAGCCAGGAAGAAAAGGGCATATATTCAGCCTTGGATACTGAGCAAAATAATGGAATTGTTAAAAAATACACCACAAAAGGAGATAAGCAAAATCCTAATAACTTGTTATTCCATTGTTAAACGTGGATAAGTTCATAACAATGAAAAAGTTCTGCATTTGAATCCCGCTGACCACCGAAGCTGCTTGCCTATTTAAATATTTTGTAGACTGTGCATTAATTTTTAATCACATTTCAATCTCCCTGCCATCACTTTGGAGTATCGTTTCTCATATTGGAGACATGCATATTTAAACACCACATTTGTTTCAAGAACTGCGATTTCCAGGACCTTCTCAATGACCAAAGTGTTCTGGGGGAACTGAACACTGTCCTAGCACAAGCTGGACCCAGATCTGAGCCACAGCTGTCTAAAACATGGCTGTGTGGTATTTTTAAATCCTCCCCTTACACCCAGTGTTCAGTGAGCTGCAGAGGATGTGTGGGGATCTGGGGGCAGGATAACGCCATCGCAGAGTTCACCTTTAAATAAATGTCACCATTCCAATGCAGGACTCCAGCGGTGCTGCAGATGTTCCCAGGTGTGGATCCCACACCGCCACACCACCAACACACAGTCTGTGACGGCGCTTATTAGGGCAAGCGTAAAGTGTGCACATCACATCATCTTCATCATCCTCATCCTCATCATCCTCATCAGGCTCCCAGATAATTAGGGATCGTTTCTGTGTGTGTGGAGGGGGGCAAACGACGTCACCACGCCTCACGTGGCCCGGCCCGGCGTTAACCGCATCAGGCCAAACACAACGATAATGAGGACGGTGCACGCCGTCGACACTTCGGCCCTGGCGAGAGAGGGGTGCTTGAGATAAGCGCAGCTATGTCCAGAGGGGGCGCTGTATAGGCGACTGTCAGGGGGTGCAGAAATGACTCCGTTGACGAGCATTTGGCAGGCATCATACCCCACCCCCCCATACCCTCGACATGGGGGGGGGGACTGGGCACATCCAACACAGACCTCCACCTGGGGCTGTTGACAAGGGACGCCCCGCGTTCATATTGACCCGGCTCCTTTGAGCGTGCCTGGCGCTTGAAAAGCTTCCAAACACACACACACACACACACACATGTACGCATGTGCATACACACTCATTTGCAACCCCTCCTCCACCACACACACACACACGCAGCACAGCCACAGAGCTGACTGTCAATAGAGCGTGGTGGGTGGGCTGTGTGCCGCAGTTCCCCCTGGTTTAGGATCAAAAGAACGAGAAGCATCGTTGTAGAAGGCTCCCCCAGAGGGACATCTCCCCATCAGACTCACAAGGACAGTCTTTTCCAGTGCCATAATTAGCATATGACTTCATTAGCACACAGATGTTACACTCTCACCATGTTATTCCCCTTTTCTTCCTCTTCCCGTTAAGCAAAACTTCACATATTTGATCTGAGACTACCTTTTCCCTCCATTAAAGAACTGAAAGTACCTCATCTGAACTTATCTAATTTCAAATGTTTCTAAATGTTTAGATTTAGACGTGCTAGCTCCTGTCCGCTAGTGCTACTTCTATTGGCTAGGAAGGTACTGCTATTAGCTGCTATTGTGTTCACATTAAAGGGGCAATGTGTCTCTTTAGCCAGTGGGGGCGCAGTGAGCACCACTTGCCCCAGTATCCAAACAATATGGTGAGAGGTTCCTATTAAATGCCCATTTCAAATTAGTATGTTTTGGTGAGTTGGGGGGAAAAGTAAATTATTCTCAACTAGTATGTACTTGTACAATCACAGCATGCACACTACATGTACTGTTATTTGGTCTCTGCTTTACACCGTAGACTCACGTGTTCCAATTTCCACTTGTACTCACGGTGTACCGTACACTTGATGTAGAACGTGTCACAGAAATCCAATTACGTCACGGTCCAAAATGTTATGTATACTGTTAGTGTGTTTATTCCCGCTTTCAGCCAAATCAGATTGACTACCATCAGGCTTTAAGAATGGCGCCAGGAGAGTTCTATGGGATATATAACTTATTTGATCAACTTACAAACGTTTAAATTAAAGAAAAACAAATGGAAGTATTTATCAAACACAAAATTCCATACACAAACTATGTTTGTGAAAATGTTTAATTGTACAACAGCTAATGTTTTTAGAGAAAAAGACACAAATGTCACGTTGCGTCACTTGAAAATCAATAAATATTTATTCAGTTATATTAAACAAATTATTATATAGTAGTATCTATAGTATCCTGCAAGTGTTATTTTCATGTTGGCAGTAAAACATGTTTAAATATGTTGGATAAAGTGTTGGAAAGTGCGGTGCCTGGTGGAGTGAATCAACCGTTACAGCGTTAGCATTCAAGAACAGAACACCGTGAGCTGGTCATGGCGTTCCGTACAGTGGTCAAAGCGGTCAATTTTCTTTGATTAAACAAACACTATTGGTCCAACAGCATGTCAGTCAAAGCTGAAAATGTTGCCAAGCCCTTTCTGGCAACTGTGATTCAATCATGTTAACCGTAGCTTCGTTGGTTCTCGTTGGAGCCAAGTCGCTGCGTGCTGCATGCCGCTGCATGCAAACCATTCTGTCAGACCAGAGCTACAGTAACAGGCAGATGGACCAAACCATTCAGTGTGATCAGATCTACAGTAACAGGCAGATGGACCAAACCATTCAGTCAGACCAGAGCTACAGTAACAGGCAGATGGACCAAACCATTCAGGCCCTACTCACAGGCACGCGGGTCGAGCTAGAGGTGAACTCACATGGCGACGCCGAAGAACTCGTGCTTGGCGGTGGAGACGACCACGTCTGCCTGGCACAGCACCCGCAGGTAGTCCTCTCTGCTGGGCAGGAACCCCCAGTGGACAACATGGCCGTCCAGCTGCCCTCTGGCCTCAGAGAAGACGTCTGGGAGCAAGTGTTTATTCAGTGTCACATTAAGTAAAGTATTTATTCACTGTCACATGAACTGAATGTAAAGTATTTATATACCGTCACATGGACTGTATGTAAAGTGTTTATTCACTGTTAAATTAAGTAAAGTATTTATTCACTGTCACATGGACTGAATGTAAAGTATTTATTCACTGTTACATTAAGTAAAGTATTTATTTACTGTCACATGTACTGTATGTAAAGTGTTTATTCACTGTCACATGGGCTGTATGTAAAGTATTTATTTGGTGTAACATTAAGTAAAGTATTTATTCAGTGTCACATTAAGTAAATTGTTTATTCACTGTTACATTAAGTAAAGTATTTCTTCAGTGTCACATTAAGTATAGTGTTTATTCACTGTTACAATAAGTAAAGTGTTTATTCACTGTTACAATAAGTAAAGTATTTATTCACTGTTACATTAAGTAAAGTATTTATTTACTGTTACATTAAGTAAAGTATTTATTCACTGTCACATGGACTGTATGTAAAGTATTTATTTGGTGTAACATTAAGTAAAGTATTTATTCACTTTCACATGGACTGTATGTAAAGTATTTATTTGGTGTAACATTAAGTAAAGTATTTATTCACTGTCACATGGACTGTATGTAAAGTGTTTATTCAGTGTCACATTAAGTAAAGTATTTATTCACTGTCACATCAACTGAATGTACTGTCAGATGTATTAAATACTATAAACAAATTCATGTATTACCAATGAAAGGGTACATTGCTACTGTACATTGGATGTACATGTAAACTGACCAGAGTACTTCACAAGCCAAGTTTATGTATATAGCCCTTAAAGGTATAGTCTGCTATTGCAAGCTAAATGTAAGCTAATACACTTTTACACTAATGCACTGATACTAATATCTCTCGTTAAGAGCTCAACATCTGATCGCTATCATCAATGGATGAGTAACAATGAATCAGCGTGTGAGAACCCAAGAGTACCTTTACAGACAGTTTTCATTCAGTACATTTTAATGATCGCTGGCGTCAAGCGTGACATGATGTGCTGTTGACCGCTAAGTCCGGTCTCCTTTAATTTCAAGAACTTTGTTTTTTGCTTCATGACGAACCAATTAGAAAACCATTAGAGATAATTGTGTTAAATGGAGATGAAAAGAAAAGAAATTAAATAACGCCACCGGCCGCACGTCATTGGGAACCTATGTGCCGTGATGTTCTGGACCTCTAATGATCGCCGTGGTGATGTGTTGTCGCTGGCAACGTGATGAGCTAAGGAGCTCAGAATCTGTAAGAACTCAGTGGAGGAAGAAAGGTCCTGATCTAATTTACAAATAGGGCAGCAAAAACTTATACGTGGCCTTGCACGGCCTAACAAGGAGGAAAAGCAGGTACAGGGGTGAAAATAATCAATACGGTGACCCTATTAAGAAAATCAAAGTAGATTAAAATTGTCCTAATGTGATTGCCTTCCGAGCAATCATAAACGTAATTACTAAATATGAGACTAAATTTACAGCCGGCCTCTCCATCTGTTTATCCTACTATAAAAGTTTACATCCCAATATAAGAGAGTGTGTTTCCTGTAACTGGGCCTTGGTGTTCAGTTGGTATTAATTAACTTAACACTGTGCTGTAAAGACACCCTAGCAGGCTCAAGTCATTATAGCACCATCAGCTGCAAACGGACAGTGTATTTTATCAATTAAAACATGTCCCGGGGGATGACCCCAACCCTTAATCTAGTCTAATAAACCAGGATGTTTAAAGCTGCCATATTTATGTCCTCGCTGGCCACAACGACGACGCTACAATAAATGTGCAACATCGATCGGACAACTTCTCAAAGGTGGGTCAAAAGTCGGATAACTTTTCTTTTGAGAACACTCAAGATATTAAAAAGTCTTCATCATCTCAGAATTAGCTCCCTTTGTGCGTGCTGTGTGTGTGTGTTGTGTGTGCGCTGTGTGTGTGTGTGCATACGTATGTGTTCTGTGTGTGTGTGTGTGTGTGTGTGCGTGTGTGCGTGTGTGTGTGTGTGTGTACCTGGCACATCAGTGAAGGTCTCTCCCAGGACGGACAGATGAAAGTCCAGGTTCTTCTCTTTCAGCTTCAGCAGGGTCTTGAAGAACAGCTCGGGGCCTTTGTCATGTTCCCTTTGCACGCACACGCACACACACACGCACACGCACACACACACACACACGCACACACACACACACGCACACCCACTCATGTTATGCCTGCTGTAAACTAGGACGGTGGTCTCAGCTACACAGAGAGCGTTACCCCCCACCTGCCACACGTATTCACACACACACACACCCATGTACACGCAAACACACGCGAGCACACACACACACACACACACACACACACACGCACTGTCCAGGTTGTAGAGCAGCACCAGGCAGATCACAGTGCTCCCCAAAGGGCACTTGCCTGTGATGTGTGTGCGTGCGTGCGTGCGTGCGTGCGTGCGTGCGTGCGTGCGTGCGTGCGTGCGTGTGTGTGTATGTGTGTGTGATGTGTGATATGTGTAACATGTCCCTGCCTATTGAAACTCCACCCGGAAATTCACCCCTTGCTCTCGGCTAAGCTCAGATGCCCCCCGCTCGTTGAAGGGCTAGCCGCATTGACTGAGACCGCCTCAGCAAAGTGCTAGCATCCAAGGTGTGCATGGAGCTAACGGGCATTAGCATGGACAGGAACCGTCGTCAGCTAACATTGTCAGCTAGCATCGTCAGCTAGCGTCGACAGCTAGCGTCGACAGCTAGCGTCGACAGCTAGCGTCGTCAGCTAGCTTCAGCTAGCAACATCAGCCTGCGTCATCAGCTAGTGTCGTCAGCTAACGTCGTCAGCTAGCGTCGACAGCTAGCGTCGATAGCTAGCAACATCAGCCTGCGTCGTCAGCCTGCGTCGTCAGCCAGCGTCGACAGCTAGCGTCGACAGCTAGCAACATCAGCCTGCGTCGTCAGCCTGCGTCGTCAGCCAGCGTCGACAGCTAGCGTCGACAGCTAGCGTTGACAGCTAGCAACATCAGCCTGCGTCGTCAGCCAGCGTCGACAGCCTGCGTCGACAGCTAGTGTACATCATGTTGAAAACAAACGACAACAGCCTCGGCCTTGAGTTGTGACTTTGTCACCTGCTCCTACACTCTCTAGCCATTAGATAGGTTCTTAGGTGAATCCGTTCCTAGGGCAACATAACATTTGTAGGATTTGGTCTGTGTTACGCTTGAAGTGAAACTTTTGATTGCGTTCCATTACAAAGATCCCTGTATGCATTGTCCGTAGCTAGAACATGAACGCATCACACCATCGCCTCACGAGGGTCTCTATCGTCGCTCTTCTACCAGTCAGTTTGTGGTGCCTCCCGACGTCTCCCCCCGTGTCTCTCCCTGGAGGTCCTACACAACAACAACAAACCCACCCACTCGGTCAGAAGGTGAGCTATAACCCCGCCTCCCCGTCTTGCTCTGAAGGTCACAATGTCTCCACAGGAGCTAACAACGTCCTGCTGTGTCTCTGTGGGGTCTTCTTAGGTGAGGTATTAGAGGGGGCTTATTTATTCTCATTTCCAGGGCTGGTATTCAGGGTGTCCCCAGTGGCTGTGAGGCTAATTCCCTGATTTCCTAGCCTCTTTAACTCCTCACATGAGGCATGGAGCTCTATTCCCCCTCTGCCGATGCAGGAGAGGACGACGAGCGAATCAAACGCTAGATAACTGAGTGGCCCCTCCCACCTCTGAAGAGGAGAACGGTTGTTAATTAATGTGTGGGGTGTGACTGTCAGGAGCACTTCCTGAGCACACACACTCATACATGCATGCGCACACACGCATGCAAGCGCAAACTCTCTCTCACACACACACATCACACATACAGAGCACTACTGAAAACAACACACACAAGCAGGCCCGTGCTTGTGTGTGCATGCATGTGAGAGCATACGCCTGTGACGCCTGGCTTCGTACTGATGACCCAGATCTTTTAATGAGGCCCGTTAACCCCCAGCGACAGCCAGGCATCTCTGAGTTGTCAGGCCGCTGATTAGTGCCTGAGTGACAAACAAAAGCTACACGGCATCATTTGCCCATAATCACACCCCCTTCCCCACGCGCACCGCTAATCTGCTGTGAAGGCAAATAGAGGTTGTTAGTTCTCTAATCTAACGGTAGCGCAATGTCACTCCAGGACACTAGGGGGTAGAGTCTTTACAGGACCTCTCAGAGCAGGGTGTCTGGCACTACATGGCTAGAGGCTCACCTGCATGGGGCCAGACCGGAGGTAGTCTCGCAGAGCAAACCTTTATTTACATAAAGTCTGGGATACAGCACTAGCTAAATGTGCCAAGTTCCGCCTACTTGACAGGAGAGGTATTGTGATTGACATGCATGACGACCAACTACATAAGACAGTGACCAAGTTGGCCGTTAAACTTACAATGAGGAATTTGTTAAAAACCAAACGACAGGACTCTGGCTGTTTACAGGTCTTAAAATGTAACTCCTATGTGACGTAGTGCTAATGGACGGAAGAGGCTGAGACCAGACTGGAGGTGACACTGAGCCCAATGTGAGCCTGAAAAGGTGGTTTTATAAACCTGAGCTGCCACTGTGCCCCTCGGATATCTTCCCAAGCTGAGCCAGGCTCTACAAGCTAGCGGACACACAGGCAGGTGTGTTCTCTAGGCCCACCTGTGGTAGCTACCCTGATCAGCAGGTGTGTTCTCTAGGCCCACCTGTGGTAGCCACCCTGATCAGCAGGTGTGTTCTCTAGGCCCACCTCGCCATGTCTTACTAAAATGCTTACATGGCAGGGTTTGTACCTCTCTTTATTCCCGCCTTGCAGCTCGTTAGCTCAACAGCCTCATTACCCCGGTGACCTCCAAGAGGAGTGCAGAAGAAACCGAATAAGAAATAAACAACTACATGATCAAGTAGAAAAAAGTAGCTATCTTCTGTGGGATACCAGCAGAGCTCATTAATATGCATAACATACCAACCCAAAAGAAAATAAGATCCTCTCATTTAGAGATCAGTGATTAAATATTCCCCTTTATGTAGCACCCAAGAGGTGCATTTTAAAATTCAAATACTATTTACACCAATGCACAATGTGAAATGGGTCCTATCACCAGAAAAACAAACGACTGAAGCCCTAATTAAGGGGACACTTGAAAGACAAAGAGGGGCTTGTTGGGGAGAGATTGTGACAGTTGACTCTGTTACGGTAGAGGGAGAACCAGCACACTTTACAATCAAGAGCTTGATAAAAGGCCATATTTCACATATCTTAAAGAGCGGCCACGTGGGAATGGGCTACGCTAGACGTTGGTCTTTCAAAGCAGGCAATGTGGACGGAGAATGTAGTCATGGCTAAAGCAGTGCTCTAGTTATTCTGAGCTCTTACGAGAAACTTTGTACCGAGCTCGGAGGGAATTCAGCTCCTTCTCCCACAGACGTTAAAGGCTGGGTTAGTGGACCTATCGCCAGAAGCTAGTTCTCTGTCAGACAGCTGACCATAACATCCATACAATCAATATAGTGTCATTATCAATAATGGGAGAAATCAGAAAACATTTCAGTTTTTCATTTAAATCAAGTAGCGGTATTTAATAAAACAATAAATAAGATACTTTTTTTTTTAAAGGTGTATCCTATCGCTGGGCCCATCTAGACAAATAGGCCAACAACAGTAGCCATGTTTGGAGCTACATTTTGAAACAAAGGCTTGACCCCCACTGATTGCTCCGCTGTGCCAACGCTAAGTGAACAGGGTTCCCTGTCCTGAAGCCAGCAGAGAGCCGTGTGTTGTTGACCCCCTATGGCCACCCCTTGCTGCTTGTGGTGCCGGGGTGACCTCTGTTCCTCGCTCACCGTCCCCTCCAGTCAGAGTACGGCCAGGGCAACACGGCTCTTGGGGTCCCCTGGAGCAACAGGTCATCTTCACATGGCTCCTCTCTCCTCCCCTGCCACCTCCTCTCTTGCCCTATGTTCTCCTCCTCCTCTTCCTCCTCCTCTCTCCTCCCCCCTCCTCCCCCCTCCTCTTCCACTCTCCTCTCCTCCTCCTCTCTCCTCCCCTCCCCTCTCCTCGTCCTCCTCCTCTCTCCTCCCCCCCCTCTGCCCCTCTACCTGCCTCCACCCCTGGGGTGTGGACCCTGCCCAGGACAGCGGTGGCTGCCTGCAGTACAGCGGTGCTGTAATCTGAGGATCCAGGCCACACGTAGATTAACAATCTGTAAACCACCAGGACAGAATGCGGAGCAGGGGGGCTGAAGGGAATAGAACACACTGAGAGGCTTTAATCGGGGAGATTAACAGGGCATCTCTCTTCCTCTCTCTCCCATCCACCCTCTCTAAATCCTAATTTAGCCCAGAATGAAGCCTGAAACGTTTATGAAGCCTGGATGTTGGGAGCAATAATCCATCTGTGTTTTGCTCAGTTTAGAGGCGATTACACGATTGCTGCTTTGTTACTGATATAAGAGCAGGTGAATAACAGACTAACAGCCAGCACTACTAATGCAGGCACAGAGCAGTGGTCTTTGCGGCTGTTAATCTGATTTACAGACTTGTTTTGGTGAGGGAACAGCTTGCCCAACGCTCACAGCAGAAAACCTGTTGTCTTCACCCTCATCAGCAGACAGAGAGGACGTTGGCCAAAAACAACACAAAACATGTGAGCGGTTATTGTTCTTTCTGTAGCCCCCACACAGCTGGGCTCTGCAGCGTAGCTCTCTAGTGTAGCTCTGTAGCGTAGCTCTCTAGCGTAGCTCTGTAGTGTAGCTCTGTAGTGTAGCTCTGCATTGTATCTCTGTAGTGTAGCTCTGCATCATATCTCTGCAGCGTAGCTCTGCAGCGTATCTCTCTAGCGTAGCTCTGTAGCATATCTCTCTAGTGTAGCTATGCAGCGTATCTCTAGTGTAGCTCTGCAGCGTAGCTCTGTAGCGTAGCGCTGTAGCGTAACTCTGTAGCGTAACTCTGTAGCGTAGCTCTCTAGCGTAGCTCTGCAGCGTAGCTCTCTAGCGTATCTCTGCAGCGTAGCTCTGCGGCGTATCTCTCTAGCGTATCTCTGTAGCATAACGCTGTAGTGTAGCTCTGTAGCGTAGCTCTGTAGCATAGCTCTGTAGCGTAGCTCTGCAGTGTTGCTCTGTAGCGTATATCTCTAGCGTAGCTCTGCAGCGTATCTCTCTAGCGTAGCTCTGTAGCGTAGCTCTCGCCCTGCGCCGACACCGTCCCGTCCTGGGCGGAGGCCGGGACATGACACCTCCATGGCCCAGGGATGCTGCTAAGGACCAGTGTCACGCAGGGTCAAGCTGGAGGGTGCCGGACCTTCAGAGTCAGATTCAGGGGTCAGGGGGTCAAGAAAGTCTGATAAATGTATACGCAACCTTTCGTGTCGTGATCAATCACCTAACCACTAGACTTTCCGCTGTAACAGTGCATGTGCGCATGTGTATGTATGTGCAAGAACGTACCACCTGTGCGGCCACACAATGTGCAGGGGTCCAGCAGCACCCTCGGTTTCCCCGTCAACGTGCAGGGGTCTGGCAGCACCTTTGACCTCCTCGGCGGAGGCCCCGCCCACATCCAGTGGGGAAGGGCGGAGAGGGGGGAAGCCCGGGTCCAACGCCGGGGTGAGCCGTGCCTCCTCAGCGGCCCGGGGGCTGCGTGGCTCCAAGAACAAATGACTCCTCACACACAGGGACACATACAGTTTAAAGCTGTAGTCAGTCATTCTTGAGAATGCACAAATCACAACAAAAACACCCCTTCAACGCCATAGGCTGCTCCCTCAGAAGCCCCGCCCCCTTCAATGCCACAGGGTGCTCCCTCAGAAGCCCCGCCCCCTTCAATGACACAGGCTGCTCCCTCAGAAGCCCGCCCCCTTCAATGACAGGGTGTTTCCTCAGAAGCCCCGCCCCCTTCAATGACACAGGCTGCTCCCTCAGAAGCCCCGCCCCCTTCAATGACAGGGTGTTTCCTCAGAAGCCCCCACCCACACACATTGGAATTGGAATGCTTTATTTGTGTTCCTATTTACGGAGAAAACCAGAATATAATTAAAAATAATTTATTCATAAAACGGTAATATAGCAGACCATGAGGAGATATTTGGTGAGTTTGTGTGTATTAGCTTACAATCGCTTACTATACCTTTAATGTTGGCCTCACTAGTTCCAGTGTGTCGGGTACAGCAATTATTGTATTGTTTGTACAGAATTTGCATTGTTTACAGATAGTACCGCCTTGAACAACATATTGTTTTACACAATTTGCTGTTTGCTGCTTGTTTTTCCTACACACTGCTCACCACAGTAGTTTGGATACATTTTGTTGATGTCCGTGGATGAGAACAAAGTGAACTAAATTACTTTATTTTGACAGAATTCTCAGATAAGTCACATTAGATCAGTGTCTACAGAAACTGCAGTATAATTTTAACCAAATTACCACAGTTTGAAGGATTTTACACCCGTTTTTACATGGTGCAACGTGGAATAACGCAAGGACTTAACATAAAGTGTGCATGCTGGTTTGCGTATTTACGCTGTAAAAATAGGAAATAGTAAGTGCTGCAGTAGTATTTGAACTAAACATTAAATTGTCAAAGTTAATGCTGTCAAACATAACCAGTAGCATGTAACAGTAATAACTTTGCCTAATACATCTGCACATGGAAAGAAACCAGTGGGAACAGGAGTAAAACCAAACATGCGAATGCAACCAGCCAAACACAAATCACACAGTATAGTTTGGACAATAAGTCGAACCATAACAAGTGTGTTATACAGTATATACAGTGTTATACAGCAGCATAGCAAGTGTTATGCAAGTGCATAGAATAACAAGTGTGTGTGCATACACATTCACACACACACATATACACAGTAGTCAGTAGTATAGCATAACAAGTGTGTGTGCATACACATTCACACACACACACATACACAGTAGTCAGTAGTATAGCATAACAAGTGTGTTACCCCAGTGCTGGTGTGCCCTCTAAACAGAGCGGTCGTCCCCCTGCTATGATGTCATCATTGTGAGACGGGACAGGCTTAAGGAGCATCTTGTGTCTAGGCAGCAGCCTGTTGGGACGACACAATCAGTGGCAGTGTGTGTGTGTGTGCAGTGCTCCTCACCCCCCCCTCTCAGTAGACCCAGTTGCCCTGCTGAAATCATTGCTGCCTATGGTGCCACCCTTGTGTGTGTGTGTGCGTGTGTGTGTGTGTCGGGGGGAGGGGGGAGGGGGGGCTGATGTCATCTGAAGAGGAATGGGAAACACATTGGGAGAGCTGGCAGCAAAGCCAGCCTCCGTGTGGTTGGGGCAACTTGACAGCGGAGGAAAGGGTGGGGGTGGCTCTAGGATGCACTGGGAGAGACTGGAAGACATTAGGATACTGTGGGAGACTCCAGGACTCATTAGAAGACACAGACACTCTAGGAGGCGCTATGAGACACTGGAATGCTCCAGGAGACACTAGGAGACATTATGAGACACTGGAGTGCTCTAGGAGACACTAGGAGACATTAGGAGACACTGGAGTGCTATAGGAGACACTATGAGACACTGGGAGACACTGGGATGCTCCAGGAGACACTGTGAGACATTAGGAGACACTGGGAGACACTGGAGTGCTCTAGGAAACACTATGAGACATTAGGAGACACTGGAGTGCTCTAGGAGACACTATGAGACATTAGGAGACACTGGAAGACACTGGAATGCTCCTGGAGACACTGAGACACTAGGAGACACTGGGAGACACTGGAGTGCTCTAGGAGACACTATGAGACACTAGGAGACACTGGGAGACACTGGAGTGCTCTAAGAGACACTATGAGACATTAGGAGACACTGGAGTGCTCTAGGAGACACTATGAGACACTGGAATGCTCCAGGAGATACTATGAGACATTAGGAGACACTGGGGTGCTCTAGGAGACACTATGAGACATTAGGAGACACTGGAGTGCTCTAGGAGACACTATGAGATATTATGAGACATTGGAAGACACTGGAATGCTCCTGGAGACACTATGAGACACTAGGAGACACTGGGAGACACTGGAGTGCTCTAGGAGACACTATGAGACACTATGAGACACTGGGAAACACTGGAGTGCTCTAGGAGACACTAGGAGACACTATGAGACACTGGGAGACACTGGAGTGTTCTAGGAGACACTAGGAGACACTATGAGACATTAGGAGACACTGGAGTGCTCTAGGAGACACTATGAGACACTGGGAGACACTGGAGTGCGCTAGGAGACACTATGAGACACTAGGAGACACTGGGAGACACTGGAGTGTTCTAGGAGACACTAGGAGACACTATGAGACATTAGGAGACACTGGAGTGCTCTAGGAGACACTATGAGACACTAGGAGACACTGGAGTGCTCTATGAGACACTATGAGAAACTAGGAGACGCTGGAGTGCTCGAGGAGACACTATGAGACATTAGGAGACACTGGAGTGCTCTAGGAGACACTATGAGACACTAGGAGACACTGGGAGACACTGGGATGCTCCAGGAGACACTGGGAGACATTAGGAGACACTGGGAGACACTGGAGTGCTCTAGGAGACACTATGATACACTAGGAGACATTAGGAGACACTGGAGTGCTCTAGGAGACACTGAGATACTGGGAGACACTTGAGTGCTCTAGGAGACACTATGAGACACTGGGAGACACTGGGAGACACTGGGGTGTTCTAGGAGACAATAGGAGACACTATGAGACACTGGGAGACACTGGGATGCTCCAGGAGACACTGTGAGACATTAGGAGACACTGGAGTGCTATAGGAGACACTATGAGACACTAGGAGACATTAGGAGACACTGGAGTGCTCTAGGAGACACTATGAGACACTGGGAGACACTGGGA